>OY390737.1:38654238-38867251 GCA_959613385.1 Geotrupes spiniger
ACAGAGTTTTAGATCTTTGGACTGCACCTCTAAACTAATAGTGAACATGTTTGAACCCAAATTTGCATCAGCTCGAACCAAATCGGAGGCCATTGTGAAAACATTCTTGCTGAAGAATCCCAGAGGTGATTGAAGATTGACTTACATAGAGCACATTTTATTACTATCATTATTGATTCTTCAAACCACAATAAAATTAAAATTGTACCTTTACTAGTAAGGTACTTTGATTGTGAAAAGGTGTCCAAGTAAAACTACCTCAATTACGAGACCTTTCTTGAGAAACGTCAGAACAGTTAAATAACTATGTGTTTGCCACTTTAAGAAACCACGATTTAGTTGGGAAATGTATCGGATTAGCAGGTGACAATACGAATACAAATTTTGGCGGAATGAGACGAGAGGGAGTGAATAATCTGTTTGCTAAATTGAACGCTTCTTTTGGCAAACCCCTGGTTGGTATTGGTTGTATTGCACACATTCTAAACAATTGCGTGCAAAATGCGATGGATATCTTACCAATCGACGTAGAAGTTATTGTAGTAAAAATATTTAAATATTTTTATATTTACACAGTCAGAGTGGATAAACTAAAACAATTCTGTTGATGTCGAATACAAAAAGATGTTGTCATTTTCTAAAACATGGTTCTTAAGTCTAATGCCAGCAATTGAACGAATTTTACAAATGTATGAACCATTAAAATCATATTTTTCCTCTATTGAAAATTGCCCGACGATTATAAAACAGTTTTTTGACGATCCGACAGGTGAAATTTGGATGCGGTTTGTACACAATATTGTCTCTTTGTTCATTTTAAACATCGAGGGTGATAAAATATGCGCAACGGAAGCTGCACTGGAGTATTTTGACCTTACAAATAAGCTTGAATGTCGTTTAAACGAATCATTTCTACCACTTAAAGTAAGAGAATAATTTTCAAAGCCCGAAAGCACGAATGGTACGGTAAATTATCGAGAAGACTTCGTGGAAAATGTTAAGTTATTTTATTCAAATTGTGTGACATACTTGCAGAACTGGAGTACAAATCTGAATTAATTAAAGCTTTTTGACTCGGTAAATTTGAAAAGATAAATTTTATGGAAAGACGTTTTGTGTTCATGTGAGGCGTTTAAAGATTACATTGGTCCAGTATTGAATGAACACCAACTGTCTGATGAAGTGAGTGTAGTAAAAAACAAAGTCACAGAAGATAACATTTTGGAATGGAATTTAAAAAACATTCATACTGAAGAGCGGTGGATTGAAGTGTTCCAATTTGTACGAAAAATGGAGTTTAAAAATTTGAAGATCTTACGTGAATTTATTTCTTGTATTTCTGGGACAAGCGCGTCAATTGAGAGACTATTCTCCAATATTAATAATTATTGGAGTTCAGAAAAATCACAAATGTTAATACCTACACTAGAAGCTGTGATGAAAGTGTACACAAATTTTAACGAAACCTGCAGCGAAACGTTCCAGTTCCTAAAGGCCACTCCGAAAATCCTACAGGCGATTTTAGGTTCCCAAAAATACGACTGGTACAAACAAAATACGAGATGTGATGATGCAAGTGCAGGACCATCCAGTGAAAATTAAAAATTAGTTTTTAATTACTACTTTATATAATAATAATTATTACCATTGACAGAATATTTGTTACGTTATTTTGTTATATTTTATATTAGAATATTTTTTGTTATCTTGTTCCTTGTTAAAAATATAATGCTTTTCGTCGATACATCTTTTTACACCTTGTTTGAGCTAAAACGACGTGAATTTCTTACGTTGTCTTATTAAGACTGCTTTTAACGTTTTCGTACTTTTTTTGTCAAAAAATAATATGGTATATATATCGCACCTTACACCGTAACAAATCTTATGATCAGTGGGAGGAGTCATTATCTGCAAACTATCTATTTCACTTGTTTCCTGCATCTCATTCTATTTAGGGCATCGCCTTTTCAAGCGTAGAATATACCTCGTCCCTCACCGATACCCCCCAGGAGAAACTTTTAGGATTGTCGAGAGGAACCTTAATGGGCGCCACTTATTAAGGGTGCAGTAGCTTTGGTCGACGGGCGTTTTCTAGTATTCGAGATAAATTGTGCATCTTTTACTCCGTACAATTAGTATGCAGTTTTATGCATCGCTCCCAATCATCGATGTATTTACTTTATTGTATTTCTTTATTATCGCGTTGAATAATTGAATTTGGGTTTTTTGTAATAAGAAATGGTGCCGTAATTGAAATCAATTTAGTGGCTGGTGTTTGTATGTAGTTTTTATGTGAAGCGAGGTAAATGTTGCAACAGGTCACTGACGTTACCCTTCAGGACGAGCTCAACTGTCATCAGCAATTGCGTGTAAAATTAAGTTACGTTTATTTATTCAATTCAATTATTATTTATTATTATTATTTACTCACATATTAAATATATTTTTTTTCTTTGTACGTAGTGTTAATTATTGTTGTCATTTCGAAATATTTCCGTAACGCTATAAGTCAAAGTTCTTATCGCCATCCTACCCTTGGTCTTCGGGTTAACTTTGTGGCGCCCTCGTTTACATCAAGTTATATAAATCCACCTCTCACCGACGGGTTACCGGCAGCCCGAAGGCCATTGCGACGATTAGTCCACAGCGAAAATTGTTCTCGGGGTATTTGGCATAATTTTATTCTCTTGGTCGCTTTAAGGGTTATTATTTAATTACAAAAAAATAGGGGCGTCGCAACAGGCATCATCTTATTCTTTTAGAGTTTCACAACATTTTCGATCGTCTTCTCATTCCCTGTCCATGTATTGATAGGAGTAATCACTCACTAAGGGGTAATGGTGAGTTCGTATAATTGTTGTTTTATTTGGAGTAGGAATTGATTATAGGGTTTACATATTCTTGGGTAAAAAATTGACATTTGCAATAAAAATACGATCCTACTTCCTGAATAATAGGCTTCGACTTTAATTATATCGCAATATTTTCTTGGATCATCTTCAGGCTAGAAAAATAATTGATCATTGGGATCCTTTTAATTAATGTGAATATTATATCTTTCAGTTCATCTAGTCCTATGATACTTCATTAATATATTCTGAATAAGTGACAATATTAATATTAATATGGCCATCGTACACGAACGATTCTGTGATTATTCTTTGATTATATTGAATTGATTAGTCAGATTTATTGATATGAGATTGTGGATAGCTTGGTCATACATTGCTGCGTATTCTTCGTCCAAATTTCCGGTTAGTGACTTAAATATTATTCAGATCCGTTGAATAAACCTTTTTTCTCTCTTCGGGTAATTAATGTTGGTTAGAGAGCGTCAAATTTCTTTATGCAATTTGACAATTAAATTGTTACAGAATTGTCGGGAATACATTTTCGTATTCCTTTTTCTCACACTTGTATTAACATGTATTAACATAACACATTGATCTTTAAGATTTTACTTTAATTTCTTGAGGATGGGCCAGGCATAGCATTGTCATACTGTAAAGAAGTTTTCATGTTAATTTTGGGTATTTTTAATTGTTGCTTGCGATAAGATTTACGTTATCGTTTTTTCTTTATATAGTTGTAGTTTTTCTTGTACTTTTTAATAAAGTTGTTGTATAGTTTCCTTATGTTTTGAGAGTAATTTTCAAAATATATTTTATTGGTGTTTATATCCAAAATATCGTTGTTTCATAATATAGTAGTTCTATTAGTTTCATTTTGGCAGTATGCTCTTGTTATACCCTAATATAGCGTAAGGCATAACAGTTAATCCGTTCATAGGTGGTTTGGTTTGGTTTAGAATACTGATATGTTCGACAATTCTTGAAAGAAATCTTTCTATTAAACCGTTGCTTTGTGGATTATAAGGGATGGTGTAGTGTGATTTAATTTTATGTAATTGTAGGAATTCTGTTATTATTCTATTTTTATATTTTAATCAGAAGGAATTCCATGGTGAGTGGTGAATTTAAGTAGTGCATTTACTATACTGACGGCGTTATACCTAATATTGGATTTGCTTGTCCGTATTTCGAAAATACGGACAAGCATATGCTTGGTCTGAAACTTATTTTTAGTTTACTATCGATTCTTTTAAATCAAGTTGGCGTTTACAGTTGGGCTAGCACTATTTTAGTTGTAGGTAAATTACTACTTTCCGTTCACAGTACGTATTATGTATTATGTATTACTAACAAAAGTTCAAAATGTAAAGTTATGATGTTATGCAATGATTCACAATGGTCGGCCTACTTTGATAAAATCCAGTATTGATCAGTATTGCAATTGAAACAGCAATGATAGCATGATGTGGCTTAATAATTACACAAACAAAAACCATCGATTACATGTCAAGTATTTATTGTAGTATGACATGGGTCGTTATCTTTCATCTCTTACCGTAATATCACAAAACTGATTTTCATTGCGAAGTAATGAAAATATTTTTACAATTAAATGCTAACGTTAGAACAGAAAATATATTTAGTATAGTGTTAGGGACGTGGAAAAGTTACCGTTACTTAAGGAACTGCGACGGCGGATTGAATTATGCAGCGCCGAAAGTGGCGGGTTAATAGAATAACTTAATAGCTTATTAATAATTTAAGTAAAAATTTCTTATATTTTTTGAAAATTTTCAGATCGCCATAACTTTACATTCTGAACAACTTTTCTTAGTAACACGAACATTTTTGGTCAATCATACCTATTCTAAACTCAATCCGGGGACATACGGTATATTACAAGTGCTACATGTTTATGTAAATGCTGTGTTGTGTCTAGAATTTAAGATATTCTTTATTTTTCTTCTTAATGTTTATTGTTAACAAACTCTGTTAATTTCATTTATAGTTTTTCGATGGCATCAGAAAAGCGTGTATTGTTATACATATTGTTGTGTTTTTTATAAATAATAAAAGAAGAATTTATTAGTTAAACTAGAAAAATTAATTTTATTTTTAAAACGATGACGAGAAGGGATAGAGGTGGTAGGGAGATCACCTGGATCATTACCTGTTACACCGAAGAGCAGTGATGTAGATAAGTGTGGGAAGAAGAAGGTAGGGACGGAGCTATAAAAGCCCGGCGCCCCGGCAATTACGGGGAGTTCAACGAAGCGACCAGCCCAAGGCAGAAGGGGGAGATCGACCCAGTGATCAGCCTAAGGAGGAAGGGAAAGGAGTTCAACCCAGCGAGCTACCGGAGGCAGAAGAAGAAAGAGCACGGGTGCCCGGGACAGAAGATTTGGTAAAATTTTCTAATATGTTATTGATGGTGCCTGAATTCAGGGTAAACAATGGCTAGATAAGCGGTAAATGGAATAAACTTGTTTGGCAAAATATAAATTTAAATGAATTATGTTAGTTTATAATGCGTTAGTTTTATTTGCACGTGTTAAGGTAAAAGGGTATAACAAATTGTGTCAATAAATTTTATTTGCACTTGTTAAGCAAATAAACAAAAGATAATAATAAAATGTTTCAATAAATATTATTTGCGATTTGTTTAGCAAATAACAAAAGATAATAACAAAGTGTATCAATAAATTCTATTTGCAACTTGTTGAGCAAATAAACAAAATAATAACAAATTGTTTCAATAAATATTATTTGCGATTTGTTTAGAAAATAACAAAAGATAATAACAAAGTTTATCAATAAATCCTATTTGCAACTTGTTGAGCAAATAAACAAAATAATAATAAATTGTTTTAATGAATATTATTTGCGATTTGTTTAGCAAATAACAAAAGATAATAACAAAGTGTATCAATAAATCCTAATTGCAACTTGTTGAGCAAATAAACAAAATAATAACAAATTGTTTCAATAAATATTATTTGCGATTTGTTTAGCAAATAAAGAAAATTAATTACTAATTGTTTCAATAAACTTAAATTGCAACTTATATATAACAGGCACCGAGAACTCGTTGACGGTAAACATTTAGACGCGTGTAAAGGAATTTATATAATATTGTATATTGTTTTGGAGAACTTAGAGAATTTGATTTTGGAAAATATATTATTTTAATTTAACATATCGTTGTATTATTTAACCTGACCAAACCTGAACTAAAGGATAGCTTTGACATAAATTTTATATCGTTATGAGTTATTTCCTAATAAAGGAAAATTTAAGGTTAATTCATAGCAATATGTTGTAACTTTTGTTATGAATAAAATACGTTGTTTGTATCTTATTGTATTAAGTCATTTTTAAAATGCGCCCTGCAAAAAACTTCAATAAGCGAACAATTATAAGCACTAAAACAAGATACTGATCCACATAAACTGAGTATCGAATAAATGTTTGCGTAAATCGTTAAGATCGAAACTTATTTTGACCTACTACAAAATAAAAGACATATAGCAAGAATACTATACATCTGTGCTCTAGCAATAAAGTAATTTTTGTAAAGAACCAGATAAATATCGCTTCATATTGGCAAATTATATTTCAAAACAATTCCCAAAATATGGTAATATAACCCCATGCCCTAATCGCTTGGATTTCTACCTGTACAGGTAAATCGAATAAGATGAGTATGAGTGAAGTGCGGCGATGCAAGTTTAGTGGCAGCTAAGCGAGATACGCTTCATATCTGACGTGCACGCAGTCGTCGCCCCGGCTAGTCCTGGGACTTTTGAATCAAACTGTACATATAAAAGAATACGTCTCGAAAAATAATAAAAATGACATAATTAAGTTGTCAACCAGATCCAGTAATGCATTATTTAAAAGAGACAAATCAGTATTTAATAATTTTGATTGGAATTTTTTCATATAAATAGCTTCATACATATTTAAACAATAATTTTGAGAATGTTTTAGTAATTTTAAATCATCAATGGTAAAAAGATGTCCAGTATTAACAAAATGGTTAGCTAAAGCAGAAATACTTACATTGCGGTTCTTAATATGTAATTTATGTTCTTTAAATCTAGTTTCTAGATTCCTTCGTGTTTGTCCTATATAACATAAATTACAAAAACTACAATTAATTTGGTAAATACCTGACTTTTTTGTAAAATGTTCATTATTAATATTGTGTTTTAGGTAAAATTTCAAAGTGTTAGTATTGGAAAAAGCAGGGGTTAATTTAAATTTCTTATATAAATTCGAAAGGCAATTTTGCCAAATTGGGTGAAAAGTCAACTTAAAGAATCTTTTATCAACACTAGACGGAACCGTTGGACCGTGAGGTCGTTAAAAACTTGTATCGGTATTTATCAAAAATATTACTTATGAACGCATCATTGTAACCGTTAATCCTACCGATTTTATAAATGAAATGTAATTCTTTATTATAATTAAATTTAGAAAGGGGTAAACTAAACAAGCGATAAAAAAGACTATGAAAAACTGATTTCTTATACTTTTGAAAGGTGATGGAATTACTCTGAATATAATTATTTGTATTTGTAAATTTTCTATATATATCAAATTCAAAAGATTGATTAACTCTACTAATTTTTAAATCAAAGAAAGGCAAACTATTATTAACTTCAAGTTCATAAGTAAATTTGATTGTTCTATACTGCTCGTTCAAAATGTTAATAAATCAAAGTTTTCATCGATTATAACAAAAATGTCAACAACATATCGATACATTGTAGTCATGGAATTTTTTAAAGAATTTTCAAAATTATTTAAAAACAAATTTGCCAAAAAAGGTGAAAGTGGGTTACCCATGGCTGTTCCAAAAGTTTGTTTATAAAATTTACCATGAAAAGAAAAAATGTTCTGATTGATACATAACTTAGTTAAAAAGACAAACTCATTAATTTTAAAAACAAGAACTGAATTATATTTCAAAAAGGATTCTAACAATATTAAGGTTTCATCGACAGGTACATTTGGAAAAAGCGAAATGACGTCGAAAGATATCAACTGTTCACCAGGAAACAATTTAATATTCTTCAACTTGGAAACTAAATCTAAAGAGCCAAGTACAGAAAAATCATTTTCAAAATTGAAATTTTGAAATTCATTAACTAACCATTTTGCTAAATAATAAGTCGGTGAATTAATATTCGAAACAATTGGACGGTAAGTATTCCCTGGTTTGTGATTTTTTGGCAAGCAAAATAGTCTCGGGATACAGGGATTTTTATTAACTAATCTAAAATGTAATCTTTTATCAATTAAATGTTTGCATTGTTTTAACAAATATATAACATCAGAAGAGTAATTTCTAATTGGATTATTTTTAATTAATTGAAATGTTCCAGTATTTAACATATTTTCTACATCTGAAATATATTTCAACTTGTCTAAGATAACTAATGCATTACCTTTATCAGCTTTTAAATATATGCAATTATCCTTCTTAACTAACAAGTCAATGGTTTTTAAATCGGTTGTGGCTGCTTTCTTCGGTCTCCGTAATTGCTTCTCCTACGCACGTTTTGCCTCATGTGTAAAAAGGATACTCTCTTCAGAATCAAGCGACTTTGCTGCACAAACCAAATCGTTAAGGACGTCATCAAGTGGTGGTCTTCTTGGATATATCCCGAATTTAAAACCTTTATTTAAAAGTTTTAATTCTTCGGGTTTGAATTTTATTGACGTTTTGTTTATTACCCAATTTTCTGGTACGTTGTCCTTACTTGTATCCACTGTAACCAAATGCTTTGACTTCAGTAAATGTTGAAACTTTCCATTAAGCGTTAATTGTTTTTTGTACACTTTTCTGTCTACCATACCGTATAATTTGCGATCAAATATATCCCAAAGAAATGAGGTCATATGTTTTGAAAGTTTTAAATATAAATTATAGCCAGAAATTTCCAAAAAGTGCAGTTTCTTATAATGCGATCCTATCTCTAAATTTAACCATCGACGTTTAGCTTGAGTAATAATTTTGTCTAAGTTCGTATTTGTTTTTCCTGTTTTTATGAATAAGAACTTCGGAAATACTTGGTGCTTCTTACAATTCTTCAAAAACTCGATATCCAATTTTATGCACTTAGTTTTAGTGATGAGACGAATAAGTTTATTTTGCTCACTTGTCTGCGAAGACATTGTAAATTATTAAGTTAGATGAGCTTGTGAAATTGTGTTAAATATAAAAGAACTGACACTGCTTTCACAACAAATTACATTTAATACAAATGTACATTTCGAAAGCTATTGCTTTCATCATCAGTGATATACGTCTCGAAAAATAATAAAAATGACATAATTAAGTTGTCAAGGTATAATTACATATATCTACTAACCAGATCCAGTAATGTATTATTACATATTAAGAACCGCAATGTAAGTATTTCGGCTTTAGCTAACCATTTTGTTAATACTGGACATCTTTTTACCATTGATGATTTAAAATTACTAAAACATTCTCAAAATTATTGTTTAAATATGTATGAAGCTATTTATATGAAAAAATTCCAATCAAAGTTATTAAATACTGATTTGTCTCTTTTAAATAATGCATTACTGGATCTGGTTAGTAGATATATGTAATTATACCTTGACAACTTAATTATGTCATTTTATTATTTTTCGAGATGTATATCACTTATGATGAAAGCAATAGCTTTCGAAATGTACATTTGTATTAAATGTAATTTGTTGAAAGCAGTGTCAGTTCTTCTCAGTTATTCTCATCTAACTTAATAAACTGTACATGACTTGCGGAGCCGGTACTCGGACCTATATTTACCCACACATACCTCGCTATGCGGTCGTTTTTTATACGGCATTTCGATATAACGGCCCTCTTCAAATAAGACACGTTTTCGATTAATGGCCTAAAATGTTTCGCTATAACAGCAAAAAAACTTTTTTCGATGTCGATATATCTACATGTTGCCAATCTTGCGCAAGATGCACACTCTTTTCTATTTCCTCTTGTTTACGAGCGTTATTCAGTGTATGCTCATAAAGCGGTTGGATGCCGGTCTGTGAGTGTTTTATGTACATATTTATTACTGATTGTTACACATTAACTGGAAAAATTGGAAACAATTAGGGACATTTTTGGTACGTAAGAACATATGTATGTATGTACAAATTAAACATTTTTAATATGTATTATTAAACTTGTTTTATAATTTCATTATTTTTTTAGACAAACTACCACCGAAGCGATTATCGACTTCGGAGACTGATAACAAGAGATGCCGAAAATCAGTCAGGCTACGAACTAAACTAGAAGTATTACGACGTATAGAAACTGGAGAGAAAATTGTTGAAATTTTCAAGGCAATGGTACTTACGAAATCTACCATTCAAACTATTCACGATAAAAAGAAGACATTAAACATATTTGCAATCTCCTGCACCTTTAAATGTCTATCCAGGAAAAAGTTTCAAGTATTTTAGAAAATTTGAAGAATGGAGATACCGATGAATCTGCTGAAGATGTCACATTTCAAGCAAGCCAAGGATAGTTTGAAAAATTTAAAAATAGATTTCATTTCCATAATTTGAAAATGAAAGGTGATGCAGCTAGCGCCGATGACGCCGCATCAGAGGAATATCCCAACATTTTAAATGGAATTATTGAAAGAGGTGGTTATAAACCTAATCGCACGTACATTTCAAAAACAGAAAAATCTGCGCCTGGTTATAAGGCGTCCAAAGGACGATTAAATTTGCTACTTGGTGCAAATGCCGCGGGTGATTTTAAGCTAAAACCACTTTTAATATATTTGTCCGAAAATCCAAGGCCTCTTAAAGGACTAAATAGAAAGCAATTACCCGTCATATGAGATCCAACAAGAAAGCTTAGATGACTAAACCTACTTTTGAGGATTGGTTCAAAAATCACTTTTGTACAGAAGTGAAAAAATATTTTTGGCCTCCCGGCATGTAAACATTGTAACTATGCACCGTTCATGTAACATGTAACTTTGTGTTTACGACGACTGTGCGTTTTCACCGTTTTCCCGCATAGTATGCGGTAAAGTAAATAATCCTTCTTTTTAAACTCCAGAGACGTAGGAAAAATACGCAATTTTGAAATCATGAAGCCGATGTTCAGGAGAACGAGATATATTAATTTCTAATTCGATAAGTATAACAAAATACACAAAATTTAAATATTAATTTAATATTAAATTAGTCCAAACATCGTGTTTAAGATATAAACTTCATACAGCAAAATGCATTTCCTACATTCGATTATAAATAGTTAATAATAAACGTACCTACCTACCTAATAACCATTAACTTTGATACAATTATTTAAATGTAACAAATCTGTCAAATCTGTCATAAACAATGCAATGTTGCCAAGTTGAATAAATAAAATATGTAGGTATAAAAAGAGGACTTATTAATTTGAAATAAAACTATCGGCCAAAAAATTTTATACAAATCTCATGCGTTAAGTTATTTTACAGCGCTCCGGCAAATGAGGCTCAAACGAAGCCGTCGCGCTGTAAAATTGAACTTCCCGCATTCGACTGTAAATAACTATTGGGAGACAATAACTTAACAAGGCTTTGCTAATTTTGGATAATGCACCAGGGCATCCTACTAATTTATCCGAACTGTCTGAAGATGACATATTTCAGAACCTTCCGAAAAATACACAGCTCTGATCCAACCAATGGATCAGGGTGCAATAGCCAATTTTAAGGCATATTACCTACGCCGAACTTTCCGACAACTTATAAGGGGAACCGATGGTAAATCTTCAATTAAAACATTTTGGAAAAACTATAACATCAAGGATGCTGTTGACAGCATCAGTGAATCATGGAAGCAATTAAAATTAACAACCATGTTTGGAAAAAAATATGGTCAGAATGTGTAAAAAGTACTGATGCAGAAGTTAATTTCCTTCCTGAAATTAGGTAAAACATTTTGGATCTAGCGCATGATCTCGGCTTTGAAGGTTTGAACGAACGTGATGTGCTTGATCTACTTGAAGCTGATAGGGAGCCCCTTTCATATGAGGAACTCATTCAGTTGCAAGCAGAACCGGCATTTAATGAAGAGACATAGCCTGTTGTATCCAAACAGCTAACATCAAAAAAATTGTCGAAAGCTTTTTCCCGTTTCGAACAAGGAATAAACATCCTCCTTGAAAACGATCCTGACGTCGAACGTAGCGCTAAAGTTTCTGGAGGAATTAATTCAGCCATTAACTATTATAAATCACTGAAGAACGAAATAGACAAGAAGGCAAGACAAACAACGTTGGACATTTTTTTAAGCCAGGCCCATCCTTACCAGCGAAAACTGATGACGACAGTGATCTGCAGGTTACTATTTCTTCATCATCTTGAGATAGAAGCCGTTTAAAAAAATTATGTATGCAAACATACACATATGTTATGTAACATTGTAATGTAAAGTTGTTTCATTTTTGTTTACAGATTATTGTTGGTTTTTGGAGTCAGCAAATGTATGTGCTTGTTATATATGTATTTTTGATTTAAATGAAATAAAAAGAGAAAATGAATGATAAACCATGTTACATATTTAACAAATTTGGAACCGATCCCATTGAATTTGTATGAATTTGTATTAGAATAATTGATTCCTTATACGGCTTTTCGCTTTGCGGCCAAATTTCGTGGAACGTATCTAGGCCGTAAAGCGAGGTATGGGTGTATAATATTTAATTATATTGAGATTCCATCGGTGAACGGTGTGTTATTCAGAGCTCTGAAATTTCCAGTTTATTTAGTCATTTGTGTGCTGTGTTAGGGGATTGAGACTAGTATCAGCGCGTGACCGGTGATTTTCCACACAATTTGGGCCTGGTCCTAGAGAAATCGGACCGTAGGTGTGATTACAACTTTGAGTTTTACCGGGCGCGAGCAGTGGAAATCGATCCCGTACGCAGGTAAGCGACACGCAAGTTATATGATACCATACGTACACCTGCTACGATAAGATACATCGCAAATGCGCACCGTAGTATAAAACTGTATAGTAAGCACAATTAGGTTATAAGTACATGTGCACGTACAAAATTAAGCATTCTTATTGTCATCATCATGCGAGTCGTGATAAAACAATAAAGAGTCCCTTTTCGAAACAAAGTTTATCATTTTTAAAAAGTAGTTTCACTCGACGAAACCCAAAATTGGCGCAGTCGGTAGGATCAATCAAAACAGAAGATTACTTCAAACCACGAAAATCGTCTGGTCTGTTTTAACAGTTTGTTTGAAAAACGATCCAAAAACACAGTCAAGTGCAACGAAATTTTGATGTAAACTGAAAAGGTGTCAGAAGAGGACAAAAATCGCCGAATCTGACAAAAACGTTGAAGAAAAGACAAAATCGCCCAGTATTCAACAAAAACAGAAACGGAGGACAAAAATCGCCGAAGTTTCCGAGACCGAGGACAAAAATCGCCAACGTTTCGAACCTGGTAGAGGACAAAAATCGCCAAAGCCAGCTTAGTTAAGGAAAGAAAACAAAGCAAAGAAACACAGAGAAAAAACGCCCGAAGAACGCCCGCAGCAACGCCGAGAAAACGTCCGAAGAACGCCCGCAGCAACGCCGAGGAACTCGCCCGAGAAACGTCCGCAGCAACGCAAACAACGCCCGAGAAAAATCACCGCAATGAACGCCTTCGCCTACACTTTCATTCTGTAAGTAATTTTTGATTATCCCTCTTCCAAAAATCCAAAATAACAATTTTTCCAACCTTTCTACTAAAAATTAAAACAAATAATAATACAAAAGGATTGCACATTCTTAAATAAAACTAATTGATATAAAATACAATTAAATTAGTTCCATGTTCATCCCAACAAAAAACCGGATGGGTATTGCTGATTTAATTGAATAAATGTCAATATTAGTATTGTCATAGAATACCTATAAAAACCCGCGAAACGAGAATTAATGTCAGAAACGAACACTGACGTAGTGAATATTTTAACAGATACATTCAATAATATAAATTTAAACACAAATATGACGACGACACCACCAGTCAATTATCAATTATTAAGATTATATGTTGATTCGATTCCACCTTTTGACGGAAATCCACACACACTTGGTATTTTTATCGACAACTGTGAAAGTTTATTAAATAACTTTTCTAGTCAGAATAATCAACAGATAAGCAATTTCTTGTTAAGAGCAATAATTGGAAAATTAACCGGTAGAGCATTAATTTTAATTGGTTCAAGAATTGAATTGAGATCGTGGACAGAAATAAAAAATGCATTAAATTTAAGTTTTGGAGACCAAAGAGACCTAGATTGTTTAGTTCAAGATTTAATAATATTACACCCATCAAAAAATGAGACACCATATAATTTCGGTATGAGATGTCAAGACGCACGAAGTTTAATCGTTTCAAAATTAAATTCTTCAAGTTTACCAGTACAAGAACGAGTAATAAAAATGCAAAATTACGATGAACTAGCATTAAAAACTTTTATTAGAGGACTCACTGGCCAAATACAAAATAACGTAAGATTGAGAAATCCGGACAGTTTGGAAAAAGCTATGTCTTTAGTAATTGAGGAAGAAAACTTTTTGTACAGTCAAAATCGCAATAATACAATAAATCATCAAAACACATTTAAACCAGCTCAGAAAATAATTCCCACTTTACATACGAAACCGCAATCATTTTTCCAACCGAATTATCAAAAACCACATTATTCAAATTTTCAAAATACGTCAAATTATCAGAAACCAAATTTTCAGCAACAAAATTTTCAAAACACATCGAACTACCAAAGACCGAGTTTTCAAAATAATTTCGCTAGACCGAATTTCCAAAATAATTCGTCAAATAATTTTACATCACAAAAACCATATTTCTTACAAAGACCGAGCCAAATACAACGAAATCCACAACAGTTTTATAACCAAAATATGAACATGAATACGCAAAATCAATATCAACCAGAACCTATGGAAACATCGACAATCAAATCTAGACAACCACCCAGAACATTAAGACACAATCAAATGTTATTACAAAACGAGTACGAAAATCCATTTGAAGACCAAAATAATTATTTTACCCAAGAAGAACAATATGCGCAAAACACCGAAGAGCAATACTTCGAGGATAGCGAAAATCAATATCAAAATATTGATCGAGATCAACAAGAACATGATTTTAACACAAATTACGCACAGAATTACATCCCACAAAATAGCGAAGAACAAAGAATTAATTCAAATGAAAATTTTCACATGATTCACCCACCGAACAATCAAACGTAATACATCTTAATATAGTCAGAGCCAACTTGCCATACATATACATAAAAGAATTAAACGCAAATTTTCTAATAGACACAGGTAGCACAAGAAGCTTAATGAATCCGGAATTGGCACATAAATTTTATAAAAATTATATTTTTAATGAAAAATTCGACATAGAAACTGCTCACAGCATCAGTTACCATAATGAAGTTATGATAATTCCAGTTTTTAAAGATTTTAAAGTAAATGAAACCCACAAATTTTATTTATTCAAGTTCAGTAAAAATTATGATGGACTAATTGGAATAGATTTATTAAGACAACTTAACGCATCAGTCAATGTAACTACAAAATTAATTACCACACCAATTACGAAAATACCAATAATCTACGAAGCAGAAGAATTAATTAATTTAAAACAACATCTTAAATTAGGAAATTATAGCCTAATAATACCAGCAAGAACAGAAAAAATCATTGAACTACCAGTAAATTCAAAAGACGGAACATGTATATTGAACTATATTAAATACGTACATCAAGTAGAATCACCCCGTGCAGTAGTAAACGTAAAAAATTATTTCGCTAAAACATCCATAATAAATGCAAATACATCACCAGCAAAAATAACGATCACAAAACCATTCGAGGTAGAAACTTTAAACGAAAACGATAGAGAGTTTGTCGAAAGAATCGAGAGTAACAACGAATTAGATGATATACAAGATAATGTACTAAAATCGAACATGAAAAATCTTAGATTAAATCATTGCAACGTCGAAGAGAAAAGAGCAATTCATAAATTATGCTTAGAATATCGAGACATATTTTATAGTGACAAAATACCATTAACATTTACGAATAAAATTCGACATGAAATTAATTTAACAGACGACACTCCGATATTCACTAAAACGTATAGATACCCAGAAATTCACAAAAATGAAGTAAAGGATCAAATAAAGAAAATGTTAGAACAAGACATAATTCAACACTCAACATCACCTTATTCGAGCCCTATTTGGATAGTTCCGAAAAAATTAGACGCATCTGGAAAAAAGAAATGGCGTATGGTCATCGATTATAGAAAGCTAAACGAGAAGACTATAGGAGATAAATATCCCTTACCTAACATAACAGAAATATTAGACGAGTTAGGGAAAAGCCAATATTTCTCAACACTCGACTTAGCTAATGGATTTCATCAGATTGAAATGAATCCAAGAGACATACATAAAACAGCATTCTCAACTGAAAATGGACACTACGAATTTAAAAGGATGCCATTTGGATTAAAAAATTCACCATCTACTTTTCAACGAGTAATGGACAACGTATTAAGAGGTTTGCAAAATGAAACATGTCTGGTATATATAGACGACATAGTAATTTTTAGCACATCACTACAAGAGCATATAGATAGACTAAAATCAGTGTTTGAACGACTTCGACAATCGAATTTTAAAATACAA
The DNA here is from genome assembly GCA_959613385.1 of Geotrupes spiniger. Taxonomy (NCBI): domain Eukaryota; kingdom Metazoa; phylum Arthropoda; class Insecta; order Coleoptera; family Geotrupidae; genus Geotrupes; species Geotrupes spiniger. The sequence goes on from OY390737.1 coordinate 38,670,866, forward strand.
ATCGACAAATCAGAATTCCTTAGAAAAGAAGTAAATTTTTTAGGACACATCGTCACGCCAACAGGAGTAAAACCGAACCCAGATAAAATTCAAGCCGTAAAGAAATTTCCCACCCCAAAAACAACGAAAGAAATTAAAAGCTTTTTAGGACTTATAGGATATTATCGAAAATTCATAAAAGATTTTGCAAAGATAACAAAACCGTTAACTTTATGTTTAAAGAAAGACGCAAAAATAATTCACGACCAAAATTTTATAACAGCCTTTAATACTTGTAAAGATTTATTAACTAATTCCCCGATTTTACAATATCCAGATTTTACTAAACCATTTATATTAACGACAGACGCATCAAACTTTGCATTAGGAGCAATTTTATCGCAAGGAGCTATAGGATCTGATAAACCAATAGCGTACGCATCACGAACAATGAACGAATCCGAACAGCGATATAGTACTATTGAAAAAGAACTTTTAGCAATAGTATGGGCCTGCAAATATTTTAGACCATATTTGTTTGGAAGAAAATTTACAATTTATACTGATCACCGTCCCTTAACATGGTTATTTAACTTACTTGAACCTAATTCAAAACTTGTAAGATGGCGCTTAAAATTAGAAGAATATGATTATCAAATAGTTTACAAAAAAGGAAAAATAAATACTAACGCAGATGCACTTTCCCGAATAAAAATAAATGCTTTAGAAGAAGAATCTTTAATCAATCACCCAGGAGACATAAATAAAGACACGATATCATTTCTACGTAATTTAGTCGAAAATGAAGAATATAATTTACCTTCAACGAGTAGAATACAAAACATTCCTTCAAGCAGCAGAGATTCAGGAAATAATCAAATACGAGAAAAGAAGAAAATAAAAATTTTATCGGATATACAACTAGTACCACCTAGGATATCAGACAACGATTCAACACAACACACGACTTACAATGAAACAACAAATGACGGAATAAAAATATTAGATGAAATAATTAATAATAAAGTAAATCAAATTCTAGTATTCCCACAAATCTTTCATAAAATAGACGTTTCAAGAACAACTTACGAAAATCATAAGATTATAACGTTGAAAATACCGAATTCCAACAATGAAAAATTAATCCTGCAATTTCTAAAAGAATATACTACGCCTGACAAAACATACTGCATTTACTTCAATACAGAGATTCTATACCAAAGTTTTAACAGAACATATTTAAAACACATATCAGGTAAAGGACCGAAATTGATAAGGTGCACAAAACAAGTAAACACCGTAACCGATAATGAAGAACAAACGCTTTTAATAAAACATCACCACGAAGGAAAAACCAATCACAGAGGTATTAATGAAACATTAGAGAGACTTCAAAGAAACTATTATTGGAAAAATCTCAAAGTTGCAATAACGAATTATATCAATGCATGTGATATTTGTCAAAGAACAAAATACGCCAGAAAAAAACCTTACACACCACTCATGCTAACAGAAACCGCATCAAAACCGTTTCAAATCGTACATATTGATGTTTTTACCTACGAGAATAAACATTATTTAACATTAGTAGATTCGTTTACAAAATTAGGACAAGCTATACAAATAACAGGAAAAACAGCGATACACATCAGTAAAGCATTGATTAAATATTTTACATCATTTGGAGTACCAGAAAAATTAGTCATTGATAATGGAACCGAATTTAACAATGAAACAGTAAAAGAAATTTTAAGAGTACACAAAGTAAATGTACATTTCACTACACCACATCATCACGAGTCCAACAGCATTGTGGAAAGATTTCATTCAACAATAATAGAACATTTAAGAATTTTACAAGAACTTTGCCCCAACGAGAACGAAACATTAATGGATTATGCCATTATTGGATATAATAATTCTATTCATACCGCGACAAAATACACGCCGTTTGAACTAACATTTGGACACACGAATTCCAGGAACCCAAACGAAATATTTATACCCGATTCATTTTATGAAGAATATGCCGAAAATCACAAACAGAAATTACAACATGTATATGAAAAAGTTAAACAAAATTTAATTAAACAAAAAGAAAATATAACTGACAAAATAAATATAAAAGGAAATTCAAACGATGAATTTTCCTTAGGACGAACTGTATATAAACAAAATCCTAATAAAAGAAATAAGAAAAATAACAAATTTTTAGGACCTTTTATAATCACGCAAATACTCGAAAACAACAAAGTTGAAATCATGAATAAACAAAATAATAAAAAAGAAATTACTCACATCAAGGAATTAAAGAAACCACCCGATCTTGTTACAGATTCATTACATGGACCAACGGAATGAAATATCCAATATTCCACAACGTAAACGATAACCCTGGACTTTTACCATTAAAACTTGGTAACGCCCAAAATCAACTAGACCACTGGTCATTTATTCGAATATTAGATATAACCGATATTATCGAAGAATTTAAATTCATACAGACGAAATTTGCTAACATTAAAAACACACTAAAAGATAATTCCACTCGCAATCATTATGATCGAGAATTCTATAACACCTATCACTTAATTGATACATTAGAAACGAAAGTAATAACGCAAATAAATCAATTGAATCCAACTAAACGAACAAAACGAGGATTAATAAACGGATTAGGATCCATAATTAAAGCCATAACAGGAAATTTAGATGAAAATGATGCAGAAAAATACAATAAAGCGATTGAAATACTTTTGGACAACTAAAGTAAAATAAAAACCCTAGTAAAAGAACAAATCACGCTCATCCAAAAGTCTACTCAAGCATTCAAAGAAAATATAAAAACACTGGCAAAGAATCAATTATTATTGGAATCTCGTATTTTACAGATAGAAACCATTTTGAAAACTGTCGAACTAAAAGACATAGAATCATATCAATACTTTCTGATACAAATGATTTTGTCTTAAATAACTACGACATATCAAGTAATTTATTCAATTTTAGAGAATATTGAAACGAGCATCACTTTCGCGAAATCAAATACATTTCATAATTCAATAATTGAGCCAAATGAGTTATTAAACGAAATTCAAGCAATCGATACTCATTTAACAAGAAATAAATTACCTTTTGAACCTAAATTAGAGAACATACTAAAATACGAAGAAATCATACAGATCAAAAGTTATAGTAAGGAAAATCAAATAATCTTTATAATTGAAATACCAATTGTGGAAAAAGAAAATTATAACTATTACCATCTATATTCCTTACCAACTCCTACTTCACAAGGAAGTAATTCTTTTAAAACAATTTTACCGCATTCAAAGTACCTATCCTTAAATGATCAAAATTACATATTCTCCGATACAAAATGTAAACAAATAATTAATAAAGAATACATCTGTCAAGACAGTATTCCAGTAAAAATACTAAAAGAAGAAATGCCGTCTGAAATACAATTGTTAAAATATTCTAAAAATCTAACAAACTGTCAACAAATACCTGCTCAAATTAGTAGTGGCGATTCAAAAATGTGACGCGAATAAAGACAATGTACCGATAAAAGGAACATATGTTTTAGAATTAGAGTCTGATTGTGAAGTGCAAATCGAAAACACGCTAATTCAAAGTTACCAGAACGTTAAAAGTGAATTTAAAAACATATTAGTGCCTAAGCTAGAATTTGTAATTGATAAAGATAAAATATTAGAAAATAGGCTTAAACCATTTAAAATGGACAGTGTAAACCTAGATAATATAAACTATGTACAAGGTGTATTAGAAATACAGAAACAAAACGTAAATAATATTTCTAACGCCCCTTTCCATTACAATAGTATAAGTATATGGACTATCATAAGTTATATTTTAATCATGAGTATGTTATTGTATGCTGTGTACTATGTCTACAAAAATAAAATTAAACAAAGACCACAGAAAGAATCTCCAATTCAAGGTCCGCCTATAATTACATTGTCGAATTCAGGAGAATTCTCAACTTAACGCGGGAGGAGTTATATGATACCATACGTACACCTGCTACGATAAGATACATCGCAAATGCGCACCGTAGTATAAAACTGTATAGTAAGCACAATTAGGTTATAAGTACATGTGCACGTACAAAATTAAGCATTCTTATTGTCATCATCATGCGAGTCGTGATAAAACAATAAAGAGTCCCTTTTCGAAACAAAGTTTATCATTTTTAAAAAGTAGTTTCACTCGACGAAACCCAAAATTCGCAAATCTGTTGTGCGAGCGTTTTTTATTGAATCGGTTTTTGGACGTTCACGAGAAGGATTTTATGCGGCAAAAACATTTCGCAGATTTAATTCATTTTAAATTGTTTACGCGGAACTATTTGAATGTGAAAGTGCCGAAGACACGCGTTAATAAGGTCAATTGAACATGGCGAGTGGGGGTGGAAAAGAAAAAGGGGAAGATTGGAAAGGTACGGACATATTTACGAGAAGCAGGAGAATGCAAAGATCGCCAGCGAGAAGCGGGGAAAAGAAAAAGATGAAGAAATGACACTGGAGAATTTGATGGAGATGATGAAGGACTTGATGAGGGAGGTAAAGGAGTCGAGAAAAGAGGCAGCGGAGACAAGAAAACAGATAGTAGAGATGAGAAAGGAAAGACAGGAAGTTAGGGAGTGGAGAACGAAGGTGGAGCAGGAAAGCTAGAAGAGAAAGTCGAGGCGATGGAAAGAAAACACAGAAGAAAGAACATAGTGATTCGGGGATTAGAAGTGGAAAGAGGGAGGGAAAGAGAACAGGTGGCAAAATGGATAAGAGAAGAACTAAAAGTGGAGGTGGAGATAGAAGAGGCGTACAAAATGGGGGGAAATGGAAAGGAGATAATGTTGGCAAAAATGGCAAAAGAAAGGGAAAAAGAGGAAGTGATGAAGAATAAAGCGAAATTAGGGGGAAAGAAAATGTATATAGATAATGACTTGACGGAAAAGGAAAGGGAGATCTGGAAGTACGCTGTGAAGGAAAGGGAGCAAGGTAAAAGAGTGAGGATGGGATACCGGAAGTTAAAGGTAGATAACACTTGGCTGGAGTGGGAGGGAGAAACTAAGAAGCTGATAACAAAAAACTAAGGGGATCGGGGATAAGTGGGGAGGGGAAAAGGGAGGAGCAAGGGGGGAGCAAGAAAGTGTGGGCAGGCGAAGTGAAAAGGAAAAGGAATTTGCGATATGTTTCTGGAATGTTGCGGGGTGGAAGAAATGGGTGAAAGAAGAAGGGGGTATAAACACAGACTTACAGAAATATATGATGAGGTTCGATTACATAGGTCTTACAGAGACGTGGATGGAGCTAGAAACATGGCGAGAATACAGTGGTAAGATGCCGAGAGATTATATATGGGAGTGCAGGGGAGCGAAGAGGGAGAGAAAAAGAGGTAGGGCGAAGGGAGGAGTAATAACAGGGGTCATAGATAAATGGGAGGAGGTGAAAGAGGGACGATACGACTCGGATACGATACAAGGAAGAACGATAATGGTAGACGGGGAGAAATTGGGGATATGCACTGTATATTGTAACCAGCAGGTGAGACAGGTTACGAGGGAAATGGACGAGCTGGTGGAGAGAGAGGGGGAGAGGGTTATTTTTGGCGGAGACTTCAACGCAAGAGTGGGAGAAGAAGTAGACTTGAGGGGGTGGCGAGGAATAGGGGGGATGAAAGGGAGGAAGTCAAAGGACAAGGTAGTGAATGTAGAAGGGAAAATCATGTTGGACTGGTTAGAGGAGAAGAATTGGGAAATACTCAATTGCGAAGAGAATGGAGACAAGGAGGGTGAATACACGTATGTAGGCCCAAATGGTAGATCGGCAATAGACCTAGTGGTAACAAGTGAGGACGTGAGTGGGGAGGTGGTCGGGTTTAGTACATAGAAGAAAGGGGAAGGCAGAAGGAGATGTGGGAGAGGAAAATGAAGGAGTGGAGGTTAAGAGAGGAAGAGGAAGTGCAAGGGCTGAAAGGGGAACAGGAGATATGGACGTTTCTGAGGAAGAAGAGGAGAGTGAAGGAGGGGACGGGAGAGAATATCGCGGGAAGGGAATGGAGGGAGTATTTTATGAATATGCTGGAAGGAAAAGAGGGGGAGGAAGAAGATGGAGGGGAGAGCACAGACAGAGAGATAGCGGAGGGCATGGAGGCATTCAGTTGGGGAGAAATCGTTAGAGTAAAAGACATGCTAAGAAGGGGAAAGGCGGCGGGCGAAGATGGAGTGGATACTGAGGGATGGATAAACGCTCCAGAAGAGGCATGGAAACAGACATTGAGGGAGATAAATGACATATGGATGGGAAGGAGAGGAATGCCAGGAGGTTGGAGGACCGCAATAATAGTGCCGATATGGAAGAAGGGTGATAAAGGGATGACAGAAAACTATAGGGGGATTTCTTTACTAAATGTGGGGTACAAGTTGTATGCAGGAATGATAGGGGCACGTCTGGAGGAAGAATTGGAGGAAAAGGGGATATTGCAGGACAGCCAGGCGGGGTTTAGGGCAGGTAGAGGGACGAGGGACAACTTATATGTAATAAATTTTATAGTGGAGAGGGAGTTGACAAGGAAAGGTGGGAGGGTGTATGTCATGTTCGTGGATATGAAGGCCGCATTTGACAGAGTAGACAGAAGGACGCTAGGGAGGATTATGGGAAAGGCAGGGATATCGGAAGGGCTGGTAAAAATAGTAGGACAGATATACAAGGAAACATGGTGCAGGGTAAGAGCGGGAGATGAGTTGTCAGAAAGCTTCAGAACAACGAGGGGACTGAGGCAGGGGTGCCCGTTGAGCCCTCCATTGTTTAACACATATATAGCATAACTAGAGGAAGTAATGAAGAAATGTCAGGACGGAGGGCTAAAATTAGGGAAGAACAAGATATGGACATTGTCATTCGCAGACGATGTGGCCATCCTCGCGGAAACGGAGAAAGGGCTGAAAGAAATGGTAAGGAGGCTAGAGGGATTCCTAGACAGGAGGGGGCTCGAGTTAAATGTAAGCAAATCGAAAGTAATGGTGTTCAGGAAAGGAGGAGGGAAATGGAAGGAAACACAGGTGAAATGGAAAGGACAGGACATCGAGCAGGTGAGGGAGTGGACGTATCTGGGCTATGTGATGAGGGCGAGCAACAGTAGGGAAGGGCAAATAAAACATACAAGTAGAAATGCGAAAAGGCGGAAGCGGGCTTGAGAAAAATGATATGGGGGAAGAGGAAAGGGAGATTTGACGAGACGAAAAAGATATGGGATGTCTGTGTGAGGAGTATTTTGATGTATGGGGTAGAGATATGGGGGGGGGCAAGGAGCACTGCACCTTGAAAGATCGACCCCCGATTATATAGTGAGGCAAGAGACGGGGTGCGAGAGGCTTGCGGTAGAGACTGGGAGGAGAATGCTGAAATATGAGTTGGAATTGAGAGGAGGGGGGGAGGAGAGGCTGGGGAAAAAGGTATTGGAGGAAGTAGACAAGAGGGAGATGAGGAGAGAAAAGTTATCAGAGTGGGAACTGGCTAGGATCAAACTCCATGAGAAGGCTGGGCTATCGACAGGTGAGGTGGAAAGGAGGAGAAGAGAGGGGAGACAAGTGGAAAGTGAGATGGTAGAGAGGTGGAAGCAGGCGGAAGCGCAGGAAAGAGAAGGGAAGATAAGGGAAGCAAGGTATAATGAGAAATACAGATCACTACAAACATATGGAAGGAGGCCAAGGTACTTGGGGGGAGTTAAAACGGCAGAGGAGGCGCAGTTAATAGCTAGGTATAGATACGGAAACGAGGAGAGGGCAAATAAATACTGAATGGGGGAAGAATATAAAGGGTGCGAAGCATGCGGGAAGGGAAGGGATGAATGGAAGCATTGTTGGGAAGAGTGCGATGAAATGGGGTGGAGCAAGGAGGAGGAGAAGGAGGGCAGGGATTGGAAGAAGCCATTGGGAGAAACTGGGGAAGGGGTACATATATTAGAAGAGTTAAAGAGGAGAAGGGAGGAGGGTAGGAAAAGGAGGGGAACAGAGGGGCATAATTGATATGTTGCAGGAGAGATAACAGTCGAGGGCAGGAGATGGAGGATATGGTCACAAGGTACAAAGAGGGGAGGGAAGGAGGAGGAAATGGAGTGCAGGAGAGAGTTCAAGGAGTGGAATGTATAGAAAAAAATGTAAATAGGGTGAGGGGAATATGGCATTTGGAATAAGACAGGGTATAATGTAAGAGGCAAATGCCAAATAAAGGTTGTTTTTTTTTATTTAATTTTTATTGACTTTCACTTCACGTTGACAGCTGATATCAATTTGCCGTAGCAGACGTGTACATGCTATCGATTAAGTTGTGGCAATTGACTTATTGTACGAACAAATTATAAACGTAAATATAATATATAATAATAATTAAGAAAATAGAAATCGACTTGTGGATAACATAATACTAGTTTTTTAATACCCAGCGAATTAAAATCTCCGCATATTATAATATTGACTATATCTAACTTTAAATGCTAAATAGAAAGGCTTGAGAGATTTATTTTTACTGTTTTAACGTTCCAAGCAAAAAACCGACCCGTTCTAAATTTTAGAGATTCAACTAAGGAGTTTCTTAGGTAGCATTTAATTTATAACATACATAATATGCATATATTGTGGTGTTATTTACACATTATATATGTAAAACAAAGTTACAACACTGCACAATAAATATACAGATATTATTTCAGGCATAAATTATGATTTCGATTAGTCTTGTAAATCGGTACAGATTAGTGATAATTAATTAAAAGTGATTGTGAAATGGGTTACAAGGAGGACTTCGACATAATTGTCAAATTATATAAACTATTAATAATTAATTTCGTGCATGGAATTTTATTGGAATGAAAATCGACTGGAAAATATATGAGGTGCAGTAGAAGATCCGGAATTTTCGAAGAAGAGGATCAGAAGGACAAGGAGGGGGTGTTTCGTAGGACTTAGCATTACGAGCACCATTTTTGGAACGACGTTAGACTTTGTGTGCCATCGAACAGTTTGTGTTAAAAAGGATAGCCTAAATTAAGAGAACGCTAATTCAGTTTACACATAGTTACTCATTTTTTCCTTTTGAATAATTATCTTGAGTTAATAAAATCTGTTATTTCTATTATACATGAGTGTTTATGGCCTGAGATAGTTAACAGTATGTCCACACCCACGACATTCCCTGAGATAAGAGAACTCACAACACATGTTCCACATACATTAAAATCTATAACAAATTTATAATCTTCAACCAACCAGACATAAAAATGTATCTTGTCAAATCTGACAGCAAAATGTAAAATTTACACGAAAGATGGTCTAATCTTACACCTCAATTGTGTAGTGAACATTAATTAAAACAGGTCCATGAAGACTAACTGGTGGATCGCTAGACAATATTGTTTCTGGGTTATTACCCTTCGTCAGTAGCGATTACCAAGAACCTTAGTTGTTGAAATACCTTTATATGTAGTGGCCATCGAAACTTCTTGGCGCGAGCCAATCACTCCTAACGACAGTCGTCTCTTGTTTAGTCTCCGCAAGGTGTTAGACAAGGTATCGTCTCGTCAGTGCTGTGTTGTCAGTGGTTCGTTAGGAGTGATTGGCTCGCGCCAAGAAGTTTCGATGGCCACTACATATAAAGGTATTTCAACAACTAAGGTTCTTGGTAATCGCTACTGACGAAGGGTAATAACCCAGAAACAATATTGTCTAGCGATCCACCAGTTAGTCTTCATGGACCTGTTTTAATTAATGTTCACTACACCATTGAGGTGTAAGATTAGACCATCTTTCGTGTATATATATATATATATATATATATATATATATATATATATATATATATATACAGGGTGCTGCATTTTCGGACGCAACATAGGAAATCCCCTGTTAATTTCGAGGCATTCAAATATTCGCTTCCCTAATTATTTTACAGCAGAATTCCATTTAAGTTTTTTAAAGAGCACTACATCATGGTCCAATTGGCGCAAATTGGGCATTTTTGCTATTCTCAGTTCGCAAATACATTAAAAAATGTATCCGCTAAATTTTGAAATTACAAATCAAAACATCAATTCTTCCTTGGTCACGAACTGTCAAAGTCGACAGACAGTTCACTGATAAACTTAACTGACAACGGCCGAATTAAAAATGAGTACAACACCAGAAAAAATAGTAAAGTTATATTATGCAGCAAAGAGTTTCCAGAATGTCTGCGATAGCTTTTCGGTTGAATATCCAGATCGACCAATACCGCACAGATCCACTATTCAACGTCTAGTAAGTTTGAGAAACAAGGAACAGTTTTGAATAATTGCACGTTTTGAGGTCCCCTGAATCGTTTCTGACTATTTTCGGAATGACGTATGTGTGTGTGTGTGTGTGTGTGTGTCTGTGCGCGCTCTAGCGTCTAAACGATTATAGCTAGAGCTCTGAAACTTTAAACTTAACATTTGTATGTAGCAAGGAGGAAAACGTCCTATTTTGAACGCAATCTCTCAACCGGAAGTAATGGTTTACTCTTATCACCTTTTTCCATATCTCGAAATAAATAAATTTTAATATTGCTAATGGTACACGTTACGGAAAAAATATTCTTACATAAATTATAGATATTGATATTCTAAACAACTTTCATTGAAGTTTTTTCGAAAAACGTAGTATAACTAAGTATAAGAAAGTTTCGTGCGGACCACCGCGGATTTTTTTCTTTTTCTTTTATTTGTTAATTTAATTTTAATTTTATTTTACGTTTTTTGACCAAGTTGAAACTAACTTTTTCACATAGCTTTAGTTTGAACATTGCGGCCTTTAATGAACTAATTTTAGAGCTGATCTTTAAGGTTGATGTGTGGTTCTCTTTTGGTGTATGCTGGTGTTTACTTTTGCATTGTCATTTTTTATGGCATTGGGGGGTAAACACATTGGCATGTATTAACTTGGAATTTATACATTATCTTTTTAGAGCAGTCCTGCGTTTGAGTTGATTATTGGTCACATTAATTTAAGTTTTGATTTGTATTTTTTAAGAGGTCTGACCAATGTTAGTAGTAGGGATTTGCCAATTCATAAACCTCCTCCTGGATCAATGTAGGTCAAGGTCAAGGTCCAGGTCACACTGGGTGACCATGTCCCTGACCTTGACCTTGACCTACATTGTTCCAGGAGGAGGTTTATGAATTGGCAAATCAAGGTCAAGGTCAAAGCAGGTCGCGCTTAAAGAATGGGTGACCGTGTCCCTGACCTTGACATCGACCTACATTGTTCCAGGAGGAGGTTTATGAATTGGCAAATCAAGGTCGAGGCCGATCGGAAAAAATAATATGACTATGACCCTGAACACAGAGCTGACCTCGACCTTCGAATTGATCCGATTTTGCCTAGTCATATGCTTTGACCCCGGTTAAAGACATTGTCGACGATGAAACATGACCTAAAGCGTTTTAGGAGGAGGCTTAGGACGACCTCGAAATAAAATCATTTAACACGAGAAATCAAATAGTAACGATGATGTCAGACTTGTACCAAATTTATGAGGAATTTATTAGTGATGGGCATAATCGAGATATTTCAATAATCGATTATTAGTAATCGATATAATTTAATAATCGACTAATATTAGTAGTTAAAATTAGTAGTAGCAGTAGTAATACTAATTAATGCAACGTACAACATAAAGGTTCTAAAACCACTAACAGTGTGTTTTCTAAAGCCGTGCAACTTACAAATTTACCTAGAAACAAACTGTCAATTGTCAATTTAGATCAAATTATGTTCCTTAATACCACCTTGGAGTTGTTATGAATAGTTTGCCTTTTATTCTATTAATTATTTTGACTGTTGATACCTACTTCTTATAATTTTTTTTATTAATTATTATTATTGTTTAAAATAGAGTTATTAATTTATTATACAGGTACCTTTTTTTATTGAGAATTATACCTTTGTTGTTATTTGCTCATATTTTTTATAAATATTATTGTAAATTTTGAAGCGTTTTATTTACTAACGTAATATCATCAACACGATTGTACTTATTTAAATTATTGTTTTCTTCAATACAACAATGAAGATCGATAGAGACTACAAAAAATAATTGAAAGAGAATCGGCCATGGCTTCGCGTAACGTTAGCTGTCATAATCGAGTCCAATGTTTAAATAAAATATCTCGAACCTGGAACTACTATTAATATTTAGTGGCGGGGTTAAAATATATCGAGATATCGAACTCGGTCCCGCTCGCACACATTCCGTGATCGACGTCCGATAACTAATTTAATAGTACTAATTTTCGGAGTGCAGTCGATCCCGATATACGGAGCTTCTCGACCACGACGCATCTCGATTATTCCCATCACTAGAATTTATCAATGAAATAAAAACGAAAATGTCGGAAACAGGATGGGCGGTAGTCGTAATTCTGTATATGGTAGCATAAAAGCAAAGAAAGATGTAATCATTACTGAAAAATTATCTCGCCAACATAAATATATATGTATATAACATTTAATTGCAAATTGTATTGCACATGTGCACGCGATAAATGTTGCTGTGTAACTGACTAAAATTATTGTATTACCGACAAATAAATGTTTCAAGGTTTCAGCATTCACTTGATGTCGCCAAAATAAAACATAAAGTCACGCGCCGCGCGATGTGAATTCCGAGTTTCGCACGTTCTGTTTGGCGGACCACGCTCGGCAGGTGTCGCAACTTGCATCGATAGCTGGTAATCGACTATTCAGGACCAACTAGTGGTAGCGCTTTTGCGAGTCGTTGGAACACGCTTACGAGTTGAATTGAATAATAAGCAGTCCTGCTCAACTAGTCAGGTATACACGAGAGTACATTCAAGTCAACTAGTCAACTAGGCCAGTGCAATCACTGCAACAACGGGAAAATATACGTTTCTGTTTGGCGGACTACGCTCGCCCGTTACCGTAACTTGAATCGATAGCTGGTTCCGCGTACAAGGTTAACACATTATGCATATACATTGCCAATGCCATTGCAGTCAATTGCACGGCATTGACATTCCGCTGTGATTCAGACACATATACGTTTCAAGGTTTCAGCAATGCCTTGAAAACATAATTAACGAATGGAAGTTAGTTTATATTAATTGTAGATTTAAATTATTGAAAAACTACCTACATAACATTTAATTACAAATTGTATTGTAAATAAATTCAAAAAGTGTCGATGAATTTATTTCAACTATATTCGCAATTACATATCTTACTTTCTCAATCAACTAGTTATCGAAGACATATAAGCCTTCTAGCGGCAACGTACAGTGCTTAATATATATATAAACAAATGTAAGCTACTATAAATTTAAGTTTACATTAGTCTTGAATTCATATTATTACTGTTTATTGTTTATTGTTTAATAAAATTGGTTTTAAATTAAAAACTTGTTTATATTAATTGTAGATTTAAATTATTGAAAAACTACCTATAAGTTGCACGGCTTTAGAATACACACTGTCAGTGGTTTTAGAACCTTTATGTTGTACGTTGCATTAATTAGTATTACTACTGCTACTACTAATTTTAACTACTAATATTAGTCGATTATTAAATTATATCGATTACTAATAATCGATTATTGAAATATCTCGATTATGCCCATCACTAATAAATTCCTCATAAATTTGGTACAAGTCTGACATCATCGTTACTATTTGATTTCTCGTGTTAAATGATTTTATTTCGAGGTCGTCCTAAGCCTCCTCCTAAAACGCTTTAGGTCATGTTTCATCGTCGACAATGTCTTTAACCGGGGTCAAAGCATATGACTAGGCAAAATCGGATCAATTCGAAGGTCGAGGTCAGCTCTGTGTTCAGGGTCATAGTCATATTATTTTTTCCGATCGGCCTCGACCTTGATTTGCCAATTCATAAACCTCCTCCTGGAACAATGTAGGTCGATGTCAAGGTCAGGGACACGGTCACCCATTCTTTAAGCGCGACCTGCTTTGACCTCGACCTTGATTTGCCAATTCATAAACCTCCTCCTGGAACAATGTAGGTCAAGGTCAAGGTCAGGGACATGGTCACCCAGTGTGACCTGGACCTTGACCTTGACCTACATTGATCCAGGAGGAGGTTTATGAATTGGCAAATCCCTACTACTAACATTGGTCAGACTTCTTAAAAAATACAAATCAAAACTTAAATTAATGTGACCAATAATCAACTCAAACGCAGGACTGCTCTAAAAAGATAATGTATAAATTCCAAGTTAATACATGCCAATGTGTTTACCCCCCAATGCCATAAAAAATGACAATGCAAAAGTAAACACCAGCATACACCAAAAGAGAACCACACATCAACCTTAAAGATCAGCTCTAAAATTAGTTCATTAAAGGCCGCAATGTTCAAACTAAAGCTATGTGAAAAAGTTAGTTTCAACTTGGTCAAAAAACGTAAAATAAAATTAAAATTAAATTAACAAATAAAAGAAAAAGAAAAAAATCCGCGGTGGTCCGCACGAAACTTAGTTATACTACGTTTTTCGAAAAAACTTCAATGAAAGTTGTTTAGAATATCAATATCTATAATTTATGTAAGAATATTTTTTTCCGTAACGTGTACCGTTAGCAATATTAAAATTTATTTATTTCGAGATATGGAAAAAGGTGATAAGAGTAAACCATTACTTCCGGTTGAGAGATTGCGTTCAAAATAGGACGTTTTCCTCCTTGCTACATACAAATGTTAAGTTTAAAGTTTCAGAGCTCTAGCTATAATCGTTTAGACGCTAGAGCGCGCACAGACACACACACACACACAGACGTCATTCCGAAAATAGTCAGAAACGATTCAGGGGACCTCAAAACGTGCAATTATTCAAAACTGTTCCTTGTTTCTCAAACTTACTAGACGTTGAATAGTGGATCTGTGCGGTATTGGTCGATCTGGATATTCAACCGAAAACCTATCGCAGACATTCTGGAAACTCCTTGCTGCATAATATAACTTTACTATTTTTTCTGGTGTTGTACTCATTTTTAATTCGGCCGTTGTCAGTTAAGTTTATCAGAGAATTGTCTGTCGACTTTGACAGTTCGTGACCAAGGAAGAATTGATGTTTTGATTTGTAATTTCAAAATTTAGCGGATACATTTTTTAATGTATTTGCGAACTGAGAATAGCAAAAATGCCCAATTTGCGCCAATTGGAACATGATGTAGTGCTCTTTAAAAAACTTAAATGGAATTCTGCTGTAAAATAATTAGGGAAGCGAATATTTGAATGCCTCGAAATTAACAGGGGATTTCCTATGTTGCGTCCGAAAATGCAGCACCCTGTATATATATATATATATATATATATTGTTGTGTCTGGTTGGTTTAAGATTATAAATTTGTTATAGATTTTAATGTATGTGGAACATGTGTTGTGAGTTCTCTTATCCCAGGGAATGTCGTGGGTGTGGACATACTGTTCTATCTCAGGCCATAAACACTCATGTATAATAGAAATAACAGATTTTATTAACTCAAGATAATTATTCAAAAGGAAAAAATGAGTAACTATGTGTAAACTGAATTAGCGTTCTCTTAATTTAGGCTATCCTTTTTAACACAAACTGTTCGATGGCACACAAAGTCTAACGTCGTTCCAAAAATGGTGCTCGTAATGCTAAGTCCTACGAAACACCCCCTCCTTGTCCTTCTGATCCTCTTCTTCGAAAATTCCGGATCTTCTACTGCACCTCATATATATTCCAGTCGATTTTCATTCCAATAAAATTCCATGCACGAAATTAATTATATTATATATATATATATATATATATTATATATTAATAGTTTATATAATTTGACAATTATGTCCAAGTCCTCCTTGTAACCCATTTCACAATCATTTTTAATTAATTATCACTAATCATTATACCTTGCTTCCCTTATCTTCCCTTCTCTTTCCTGCGCTTCCGCCTGCTTCCACCTCTCTACCATCTCACTTTCCACTTGTCTCCCCTCTCTTCTCCTCCTTTCCACCTCACCTGTCGATAGCCCAGCCTTCTCATGGAGTTTGATCCTAGCCAGTTCCCACTCTGATAACTTTTCTCTCCTCATCTCCCTCTTGTCTACTTCCTCCAATACCTTTTTCCCCAGCCTCTCCTCCCCCCCTCCTCTCAATTCCAACTCATATTTCAGCATTCTCCTCCCAGTCTCTACCCCAAGCCTCTCGCACCCCGTCTCTTGCCTCACTATATAATCGGGGGTCGATCTTTCAAGGTGCAGTGCTCCTTGCCCCCCCATATCTCTACCCCATACATCAAAATACTCCTCACACAGACATCCCATATCTTTTTCGTCTCGTCAAATCTCCCTTTCCTCTTCCCCCATATCATTTTTCTCAAGCCCGCTTCCGCCTTTTCGCATTTCTACTTGTATGTTTTATTTGCCCTTCCCTACTGTTGCTCGCCCTCATCACATAGCCCAGATACGTCCACTCCCTCACCTGCTCGATGTCCTGTCCTTTCCATTGCACCTGTGCTTAATTCCATTTCCCTCCTCCTTTCCTGAACACCATTACTTTCGATTTGCTTACATTTAACTCGAGCCCCCTCCTGTCTAGGAATCCCTCTAGCCTCCTCACCATTTCTTTCAGCCCTTTCTCCGTTTCCGCGAGGATGGCCACATCGTCTGCGAATGACAATGTCCATATCTTGTTCTTCCCTAATTTTACCCCTCCGTCCTGGCCTTTCTTCATTACTTCCTCTAGTTATGCTATATATGTGTTAAACAGTGGAGGGCTCAACGGGCACCCCTGTCTCAGTCCCCTCGTTGTTCTGAAGCTTTCTGACAACTCATCTCCCGCTTTTACCCTGCACCATGTTTCCTTGTATATCTGTCCTACTATTTTTACCAGCCCTTCCGATATCCCTGCCTTTCCCATAATCCTCCCTAGCGTCCTTCTGTCTACTCTGTCAAATGCGGCCTTCATATCCACGAACATGACATACACCCTCCCACCTTTCCTTGTCAACTCCCTCTCCACTATAAAATTTATTACATATAAGTTGTCCCTCGTCCCTCTACCTGCCCTAAACCCCGCCTGGCTCTCCTGCAATATCCCCTTTTCCTCCAATTCTTCCTCCAGACGTGCCCCTATCATTCCTGCATACAACTTGTACCCCACATTTAGTAAAGAAATCCCCCTATAGTTTTCTGTCATCCCTTTATCACCCTTCTTCCATATCGACACTATTATTGCGGTCCTCCAACCTCCTGGCATTCCTCTCCTTCCCATCCATATGTCATTTATCTCCCTCAATGCCTGTTTCCATGCCTCTTCTGGAGCGTTTATCCATCCCTCAGTATCCACTCCATCTTCGCCCGCCGCCTTTCCCCTTCTTAGCATGTCTTTTACTCTAATTATTTCTCCCCAACTGAATTCCTCCATGCCCTCCGCTATCTCTCTGTCTGTGCTCTCCCCTCCATCTTCTTCCTCCCCCTCTTTTCCTTCCAGCATATTCATAAAATACTCCCTCCATTCCCTTCCCGCGATATTCTCTCCCGTCCCCTCCTTCACTCTCCTCTTCTTCCTCAGAAACGTCCATATCTCCTGTTCCCCTTTCAGCCCTTGCACTTCCTCTTCCTCTCTTAACCTCCACTCCTTCATTTTCCTCTCCCACATCTCCTTCTGCCTTCCCCTTTCTTCTATGTACTAAACCCGACCACCTCCCCACTCACGTCCTCACTTGTTACCACTAGGTCTATTGCCGATCTACCATTTGGGCCTACATACGTGTATTCACCCTCCTTGTCTCCATTCTCTTCGCCATTGAGTATTTCCCAATTCTTCTCCTCTAACCAGTCCAACATGATTTTCCCTTCTACATTCACTACCTTGTCCTTTGACTTCCTCCCTTTCATCCCCCCTATTCCTCGCCACCCCCTCAAGTCTACTTCTTCTCCCACTCTTGCGTTGAAGTCTCCGCCAAAAATAACCCTCTCCCCCTCTCTCTCCACCAGCTCGTCCATTTCCCTCGTAACCTGTCTCACCTGCTGGTTACAATATACAGTGCATATCCCCAATTTCTCCCCGTCTACTATTATCGTTCTTCCTTGTATCGTATCCGAGTCGTATCGTCCCTCTTTCACCTCCTCCCATTTATCTATGACCCCTGTTATTACTCCTCCCTTCGCCCTACCTCTTTTTCTCTCCCTCTTCGCTCCCCTGCACTCCCATATATAATCTCTCGGCATCTTACCACTGTATTCTCGCCATGTTTCTAGCTCCATCCACGTCTCTGTAAGACCTATGTAATCGAACCTCATCATATATTTCTGTAAGTCTGTGTTTATACCCCCTTCTTCTTTCACCCATTTCTTCCACCCCGCAACATTCCAGAAACATATCGCAAATTCCTTTTCCTTTTCACTTCGCCTGCCCACACTTTCTTGCTCCCCCCTTGCTCCTCCCTTTTCCCCTCCCCACTTATCCCCGATCCCCTTAGTTTTTTGTTATCAGCTTCTTAGTTTCTCCCTCCCACTCCAGCCAAGTGTTATCTACCTTTAACTTCCGGTATCCCATCCTCACTCTTTTACCTTGCTCCCTTTCCTTCACAGCGTACTTCCAGATCTCCCTTTCCTTTTCCGTCAAGTCATTATCTATATACATTTTCTTTCCCCCTAATTTCGCTTTATTCTTCATCACTTCCTCTTTTTCCCTTTCTTTTGCCATTTTTGCCAACATTATCTCCTTTCCATTTCCCCCCATTTTGTACGCCTCTTCTATCTCCACCTCCACTTTTAGTTCTTCTCTTATCCATTTTGCCACCTGTTCTCTTTCCCTCCCTCTTTCCACTTCTAATCCCCGAATCACTATGTTCTTTCTTCTGTGTTTTCTTTCCATCGCCTCGACTTTCTCTTCTAGCTTTCCTGCTCCACCTTCGTTCTCCACTCCCTAACTTCCTGTCTTTCCTTTCTCATCTCTACTATCTGTTTTCTTGTCTCCGCTGCCTCTTTTCTCGACTCCTTTAACTCCCTCATCAAGTCCTTCATCATCTCCATCAAATTCTCCAGTGTCATTTCTTCATCTTTTTCTTTTCCCCGCTTCTCGCTGGCGATCTTTGCATTCTCCTGCTTCTCGTAAATATGTCCGTACCTTTCCAATCTTCCCATTTTTCTTTTCCACCCCCACTCGCCATGTTCAATTGACCTTATTAACGCGTGTCTTCGGCACTTTCACATTCAAATAGTTCCGCGTAAACAATTTAAAATGAATTAAATCTGCGAAATGTTTTTGCCGTATAAAATCCTTCTCGTGAACGTCCAAAAACCGATTCAATAAAAAACGCTCGCACAACAGATTTGCGTGTCGCTTACCTGCGTACGGGATCGATTTCCACTGCTCGCGCCCGGTAAAACTCAAAGTTGTAATCACACCTACGGTCCGATTTCTCTAGGACCAGGCCCAAATTGTGCGGAAAATCACCGGTCACGCGCTAATACTAATCTCAATCCCCCACACAGCACACAAATGACTAAATAAACTGGAAATTTCAGAGCTCTGAATATCACACCGTTCGCCTATGGAATCTCAATATAATTAAATATTATACACCCATACCTCGCTTTACGGCCTAGATACGTTCCACGAAATTTGGCCGCAAAGCGAAAAGCCGTATAAGGAATCAATTATTCTAATACAAATTCATACAAATTCAATGGGATCGGTTCCAAATTTGTTAAATATGTAACATGGTTTATCATTCATTTTCTCTTTTTATTTTATTTAAATCAAAAATACATATATAACAAGCACATACATTTGCTGACTCCAAAAACCAACAATAATCTGTAAACAAAAATGAAACAACTTTACATTACAATGTTACATAACATATGTGTATGTTTGCATACATAATTTTTTTTAAGCGGCTTCTATCTCAAGATGATGAAGAAATAGTAACCTGCAGATCACTGTCGTCATCAGTTTTCGCTGGTAAGGATGGGCCTGGCTTAAAAAATGTCCAACGTTGTTTGCCTTGCCTTCTTGTCTATTTCGTTCTTCAGTGATTTATAATAGTTAATGGCTGAATTAATTCCTCCAGAAACTTTAGCGCTACGTTCGACGTCAGGATCGTTTTCAAGGAGGATGTTTATTCCTTGTTCGAAACGGGAAAAAGACATATAAGCCTTCTAGCGGCAACGTACAGTGCTTAATATATATATAAACAAATGTAAGCTATTATAAATTTAAGTTTACATTAGTCTTGAATTCATATTATTGTTTATTGCTTAATAAAATTGGTTTTAAATTAAAAATTTGTTTATATTAACCGACGTTTCGGCAATGTCACAATTGCCATCTTCAGGTTGGTCTTCTCGGTCTAAGCGATCTCGAGGAACTGACGTTTGAAGTTACTGCTCCGTCTTTATATGCTGTGGTTTCGTTCCGGGTCGATGTGCATGCTTGGTTTCTACTCTGGCTTCGGGTCAGTGGGCCGTGTCGTTCTTGTAGCTCAGTGGGTGGTGATATTTTCTTTTTGTCTATCACGGACTTGCTATTTGTCCGGCCAGCAAATGCTGGTCTCCATGTTCTTGGAAGTCAAGATGCCCGAAACTATACGGACTACCCAAAATCCACAAGCAGGATGTACCATTACGACCAATTGTGAGTTCCAGAGGATCACCAACTCAACCACTAGCAAGATATTTTGCAATGTAAAAAATGCAGATCATTTGATTGAACTGTTGAAGAACCAGGTAGTATGGCCAGACCAACTGTTAGTTAGTTTTGACGTCGTGTCTCTCTTTACTCAAATACCGGTCAAAGAAGCCATAGAGATAATCAAACAGACGCACAAACCAGCTAAACATATAATGGATTTAGCAGAACACTGCTTGAAGGATACTTATTTCATGTATGAAGACCAACGGTACAAACAGATGGAAGGAGCACCAATGGGATCACTGCTGCCACCAGTAATTGCAAATTTATTCATGGATCACCTGGAAACCACAGCATTGCACACTGCGAAACTCAAACCTGATGTATGGCTAAGATATGTTGACGATACTTTCGTAATATGGTCACACGGAAGAACAGAATTAGCTACTTTCCTCAACCATCTAAATGAACATTGCCTGAGCCATACTGTGTACCGAAAGAAGACCCACACCAACCGATATCTCAACGCCGAATCACACCACCATCCAGGACAACTCCACTCGGTGATAAAGACGCTCATTACAAGATCGGAAAGGATTGCAGACGACACCAATAAGGCCGAAGAAATGAAGAATATACACCAGGCATTACAAGCAAATGGCTACACCAAACGAGAAATACAAAGAGCAACTAAACCAAGACGGAAAAAACTGAAGATGCAGACAGGAAGCCTATAGCAGCAGCATTCTTGCCGTATGTCAAGGGAACTACGGACAAAATTAGCCGAATCTTGCGCAAGGAAAATATCGACACGGTATTTAAACCACACCTGAAGATAGAAGCGCTATTGAGGAATCCGAAAAGTAAAATTCCCTTAGAGGGACAAGGTGTGTATGAAATTCCATGCAAAGACTATGACAGCAAGTACATTGGGCAGTCTAACAGAAGAATTGATATCCGAAAGAAAGAACACATAAGAGCAGTGAAACAAAAGGATACATCATCATCTCTAGTGAAGCACATATTAGACACGGGGCACAACATAGATTTTGAGAACACGAAAACCATAGCTAATATACCACACTTCACGACACGGATAATACGGGAAGCTATTGAAATAGAAAAGCAGCAACAAAATATGAACAAACGGGATGATGCTCAAAGACTTGGAAGAACATGGAGACCAGCACTTGCTGGCCGGACAAATAGCAAGTCCGTGATAGACAAAAAGAAAATATCACCACCCACTGACCCGAAGCCAGAGTAGAAACCAAGCATCCACATCGACCCGGAACGAAACCACAGCATATAAAGACGGAGCAGTAACTTCAAACGCCAGTTCTTCTAGATCGCTTAGACCGAGAGGACCAACCTAATTCGTAATTACAATCTTAATTTCTCAATCGACTAGTTATCGAAGGCATATCAAAATGCGAGGTATTATAAATTTAAGTTTACATTAGTCATGCATTCATGGTATTACTGTTTACTGTTTAATAAAATTGATTTTAAATTAAAAACTTGTTTGCATGGTGTGTAATTATATTTTCGATGAGTAGTAAATTGACGGAAGTGCACTCAACTCTGTGCATGCTATATGACGTCACAAAACAGGATTAATGAATAATATTTAATTCAAATTAATTGTAGATTTAAATTATTAAGTTAGTGATGTAGTTCTTGGAGAAAACGTGACGATATTTACTATTCGGACGTGTTACCATATTTTAAATTTTGACAAATTGACAAATGGCCCTCAGAACTTGCATTGTTAAGTCCTTGATTCTTCAAATGGCCTTGATTTTAAGCTGCAGAAAGTTGGTTCTAGCAATCATTTCGGCCGTGACCGATCATTCAACTCATACTTGGAAGTCGTGGGAAGTGTATGAGCATGAATCTTTGACCGGACACTCACGCGACGCACGTAGAACGTGAGAGTACAGAGAGACCGTGACCGATCATTCAAATCCTCCTCGGAAATCGTGGGAAATGTATGGCTATGAATGTTTGACTGGGCACTCACCTGACGCACGCGGACCGTGAGAATACAGAGACCACAAGTACTCCCATATATAAACACACTTCCTTCACTTATGCGGCAGAACAATTGCAAAAGTAATCCGATGTGCATCGTGTCATCTATGTACAGTAGCCTGCGACCGGTGTAGATTGTACTCCAGAGTGTGCGCGATAATTATCTACGGGTAGGTACGTTGTTCAAACTATTTCTATGTTTCTCACATGTCCCTCATTGAATGTACGACTTGTGCGATCTTGTATTACAGCTTCTCCGTTGCAGTGTCCTGGTGTTGGTAATTGTCACAAGTTGATTTTGCCATTTGGTAGAAGATTGACGACCCCACCGGAACATAAACGTCATTCAATCTTAGTCGTTGACGAACTTAATACACCGTTCATATATTGTAATGAAGTAGTTTATATATTTTGTGGATATCGCATATGAGTGAGTTTTGATTTTTTTCGATATTTTCTATGTGAGTGAGAATACGTCTGCGTGCCAGTGTAGCCGTTGCTTTAGAATTATTATGTGTAATATTGTTCTAAGTGCTAACAGTTGTTATTCGATTTGCAGATTTCTTCAGTTTTCGTCGCTCACGTAGCACCAAGGTAAGCAGTAAGTGACCGTTTGTGTCTTTTATATGAGTGCGTTTATATAATTGTAGAAATTGTATGTATGAGTGACTTTATATTTGTAGATATTGTAGAGCGTTTATATCTGAGTGAGAATTTGTCTGCGTGTCAGTGTAGTTATTGCTTTAGGATTATTATGTGAAATATGACTTTAGTATTCTGCAGCAACTTATTGGTAACAGTCGTTGGACCGCAGATTTTTTTCCCAGTTTCGCCACTCATCGTCCACTGCTGAAGCTACAGCAACGCAAAAGTAAGTTTAACTTTGAGTCACAATAACCTAACTAATTCCATTATGAATTGTTTGTGATAAAGATGTCGCAGAAAGGGGATGATTTCGACGCCCTCGATTTGGATGCGTTGGAACAATTTGTGTTTGCGAATATGCCCGCGCCAGATGTTTCCAAAATAAAAAATAACGAACAGGAGGTCGAACATAAAATTGAAGCATCTCCGCGGTCATGTACATGTACATCACCACAGGGTGTGGCTGAACGATCTACATCAGCTGATTTATGTGTTGATCGCCGAGGTCCAACTTTACGTTCGAGCTCCCGCGCAAGCTGCAAACCTTTGTCTTCTCAACAACGTGCTGCGAAACGAAAATTGTCCGGTTCCGCGCACGTTTTTAAGAAGACCGTCAGCATATCCCAAGAGGTATTGACCGAACAACGTTGCGAATCCAATACTTCTTTGGAGATGATGACCGCTTCAAAGAGTAGTGATACGCGAACTGTCGTGGCAGCTAAGGAAAAAGTCAAAATTTTATCTAACGTTTGTATTAAACCCGCATCACTCTCTTCTTGCAAACTTTTACAGGCTTTACTGACACCGCGAAATGAAACGCTTCACACACCTTACCCAGCTCTTCCGCTATCCACTTCAAGATGTACATCAAAGGTACACGTTAACGTTGGGAAACCTGCGACAATGTCACCCTTTGTACAACATGTAACATCGAGGGTACCACCAAACAGTGTTAAAGTTGACGTGTGTGCTCCCTCGACGTCGAAGGTTTTCAAACCTTCCACGTCTGGGACTCCATCCACCAACATTAACGCACATGTTGGTGCCCCTTCGAGGTTACACGTTGTTCGTGACCCTCAAAACGTCAACGTTGATGGGCATACCCTCTCAACGTCCACTGTGTCCACCTTGCACGTCGAGGGGTGAGATCTAAGACCGTGAACGTTGACGTTCACCGCTCAACGTCACCGGTGGCAATAGCGAATATGAGCGCTAATACATCGTTGACGTTGAAAGCTGACCCGCTCCCTCTACCGAGCAATACTCTTTTAAAATATTTGGATAGGCATAGTGACGATGGCATCGCTGACGTAATTGCTGATGCCGTAGCTACCATTCGGAACAAAAAAACTTTACAACAAAAATTAGCTTCTTTACAAAATTGTTTAACAATATCAAACGTTTAAAAAACTATGTCGCTCGGTAGAGAATCCAGCTTCGGCTAAGGCTTTAACTGCTAAGATTGCTGAGGTGGAAGCGATTCTTTCAAACTTGTTTTAGCTTCCGACAAAGTTTTAAGTTTTTCCTTTACTTGTCGCGCTGTCGGATCATGTTCATTTTTTGTTTCAGTGGAAAATCTGAGAAGTCTGTCGCTATGAGTTCTTAATTCCACCATCGCTAATAAGCGTTATGTGTTAAAGCTAGTGGGCGTGCTACCGATCGCACTCCTACTAGAGTTAGTACACCGGTGGACGGACGTCTGCTGGAGGCAGATTGAGAAATGCGGCTGCCCAATTATTTGGGATGATGGGCAACCCCTGCTGGTGACAGATGTCTTACCACCTGTGGAACATTTCGGTAAGAAAATGTCACATCGCCCGATCGCGAAAATTTTCCACGGCATCCCAAATGATTGGGCGTTCGGGGCACGTTTCCCTGAATGTATATATTATCTTGTAAGTTTCTTCTACTATGAAAGAGAATTTGGTAATTTATGTCGCAGATGTAATCGACACCTACATATTGCACTGCGAAAGCCTGGGAATGTATTTAAATGTCAGCGGACACGCATCGTAGCACACCGCGACAAACATCAGATACGGAAACTACTCACCATTGTTTTAAACAAAGGTCGCTGGTATGCTATGTGTGTACGCAGAGCTTTATTTACAGTGCATGTTCTGGATGAAAGGGAAGTGTTTGACGCAACCACTTCAGACATGGATGTAAATTAGTGAGGTAGTGCAATATTTAGGATTTCTAGTCATTATGAGTTAGTGTGTTCCCACAGAAACTTACACGGTAGTATATCCATCTTTTCTTTACCTATTACTTTCATTTTACCCCATCAGTTAAATTTTAAGTTCTAGATTAAGTTGTACGTATCTGTTTATATCATTGATTATAGATTAATTATACATATATTTATATTATTGATTGTAGCATAGTAATTACGTGTAAGATTGCTCCAAACCAGACGTATAAATGTCTATTGACGTTTCATGTTTTTGACGAGAACGTCGAATACACATATTTTACCACATATATACACTAGGCTTATGTTTGCGAAAAAGTTCGAAATATATGTACAGTAGTTGTACTTTCGACTGCATACGTTACAACTTGTTATATATATGTTATTCGTGTAATGGTGTTGACTTTACATCGAATGTTTTGAAGCCGACCTATATAATATCGTGCATTTGTTTTTCGTTTCATGATGGGAACGTACGATGTGTAAACGTGCGATGTGTATAAATATGTATGTAGATAAATAATAAAGATGTCATTCATCAACTTCAGTTGTTTTAACCCACCATATTGACAATATCCATCTTTGGTTAACGTAATGGACGACCTCACAATTATCACATAACCAATATGCTTGCAAATTCAAAACGTTGCGTGCCATAATGATGATACATCTTTAAAAAGACATAGTGCACTATTCGGGTCGTGGCGGTGAAGGAAAAAGTTAAAATAGTATCTAACGTTTGCGTCAAACCCGCGAAACAACGCTCCAACTTTGAAGGCTTTACTAACGGCGCCAGTAAATGAAAAGCTTCGCAGACTCGATTTTATTCTTCCACCACCGTCGGGAATTCCACAACACGAAACGTCTAGGATGTCACCAAAAATCGTGAAAGTTGATGTATGTATGCTCCCTTGACATCCAAGACGTTCCAACCTTGCAAGTCGAGGGTTCCAGCCACTAACGTACACGTCGGTGCCCCCTGAACGTTACGGGTTATTAGACATCCTAAGAACGTCAACGTTGATGTACGAGCCCCCGCAGTGTCGAGTGTAGTCAGGCCTTGCACTTTGGAGGTTCAATGCACAAACATGAACGTTGACGTCAAGTCACATGTAATTCAACCCATGACGTCAAGGATGTCGTCAGCCAATATGAACGGTGTGACATCTTTGACGTTGAGAGCTGACCCACTCCCCCTGCCGAACGAGAATTTTTTAAATAACATGGATACGAACAGTGAGGTATACCTTTATGGTGTAGTTCATGATGCCTAACAAATCATTAATGACGCTAAACAAACTTTTCGAATCATTTTACACTAAAAATTAGAATGTTTAAAAAATTCTTTGATGCATTATCAATAATTTAAACAATTCTGCGGCTCGGTGGAAAGCACTAACGCGATAGCTGCAATAACTGCTTTGATCGGTGCGGACGTCCAATTATTCTGGATGTTTCACGATCCATGCGGGTGGAAGATGTTCTCCCTACCATGGATCGTTTCGGAAAGCAAATGTCGTATCAAACCGTTCCAAAAATTTTCAACAGCATCCCGCATGATTGGACGTTCCAGGCACGTGTCCCTAATGGTAGATGCTTTCTTGTAAGTTCTTATACTATGAGAGTAAATTGGGTAAAATATGTCGTAGATGTAATCGACACCTACATAAGGCACTGAGGAAGAATGGGAACGTATTTAAATACAAGCGTGCAATCGTAATGGCACACCGAAACTACGGATATGCGGAACAGCTGCTATCGTGTGTGTTACACGAGCGGTGTTGGTGTTCCATGTGCGTTCGCCGCACATTATTTACCGTTCGTGTTGTTGATGATAGCGAATTGTTTGACGCAACAACTTCAGACATGGATGCGGAATGAATGGTTCTGTGCAATATTTAGGATTTGCAGTGTTTATCACTGAATGTTTGAATGGATAAACTTACACTGTAGCATCTATACATTTCTCACTCCTACCTTGGATTTCTTTTACGTCTGTTTAAGTTTCATATATATTATTGTATCCTAGTAATTAAGTTTAAGCTGTAGTCATATATTATATTTTTTGTCTTTAAGTTTAAGGTGCAGGTATAATAATAGGCAATATTTTTGACGACGATATGTACTGGACTTGTATTGTACATACATACATATAATAAACAAGTAATACTTAATTCGCCAGTTGTTTTAAATCTGCCTTATTGACAATATTCATCTTTAGTTAACGTAATGGAAGACCTCACAATTATCACACAGCCCATATCCTTACAAATTCAAAACTTTGCATACGGTACGGATGATGCATCTTTCAAAAGACATAGTGCACTATTCGGAGGGAATTCTAACCGTTGTTTAATAGTAGGTGGATCTGGGTCGGGAAAAACCAATGTCATGTTATCACTATTAACTGCATCTGCTGGTTTGCGTTACCTTAACGTATATCTGTGCTGTAGAGCTCCCTTTATCAAAATAAATACGAATATCTACGCCGATTATTGCAACCATTGACTGAGTGCTGTTACGTTGAATGCTCAAATGTGGATGAATTTCCTCCACATTCACAAGTCAGAGAATATTCTATCATCATCGTCGATGATGTAAATCCGACGGGGCAAAATATCATAAAGGAATGTTTCTCATACGGTCGACAAGAAAATGTCGATTGCTTTTATCAGTGTCATTCCAAAACAACTGATCTGCGACAATTGTAACTTAATTAGTTTTATTTCGGCAAGATTTGACAAATTTGAGACATATCCACAACGATCACCTGGTGGATGACGTAACGTGGGATGAACTCACACACATTTGTCGAGCATCTATCGGATAATAATAATTATGATTACAACGCTGGCACAGCAACTTATCAGTGCGCGAGAGATGTGCAACATAAAATTCGAGCTTTAAAAGGGGACATTAAAGAAGCAAAAAGTTCGTGCTGGAGCGCAGTACGCGCCGCTTCAACAACCACTTAAGGATATCTCGAAACAATTAGGTGTAATAAATTTATTAAGAGTTGCCACGCAACGTCGTCATTCGAAAACAGAGCAAAGAGATTACGATTGACCCATGTCTGAAATAGATAGTGCTCATGATACGTTGGAGCATATGAGATTGAAAAAGTGAAGCGTCGGTGAAGTTCGCACCCAAAAAAACCGACGGGTCAAGCTCCATCGTTTCGTCACGATGATGAGCTAGTCGATTACCAAGGCGGTGCTCCATCGTTTCGTCACGATGATGAGCTAGTCGATGAGCAAGCCTCCGAAACCGAAGGCACTTTGAAGGAAAGCGGACACCTAGTGCGACTTCATCAGACACTATGAACGTTAGTGCAGATTTGCAGAATCTGCGAGAAGGATTGGCTCAGAAGCTGGATGTTACGGCCATTCCAATCTCGTAATTACATTGCAGGATTAACACTGAATCTTAACGATGAGTATGATCAACAGTACGGTATCCGTGCGACCACGGACGGTTTTTACATCGGGAAAAGTCCGGTTCAATTTGATGGTAAGATGGTAAGTATAATAGGTGGATTGACCTACGACGGAACCATCGGGTTGTTTGAACTCATATTCAAACAATCCCCCAGCAAATTTACCCTTAACACAATGCAACCACTAAGGATTACGACACCGATTGTGAATTGGTTGAGGACTTCGAAAATGAAAAATTCGTTAACATCGTGAAATATCATAGACGGTAGCAAACCATACGTTTATCGGACGAGGTATTGGCCTCATCCTAAAAAGGTGGGATGTTACACAAGCAAGTGGTGCCTGATGCTGTGAGGGAATATGAATATTGGGATAATGTCAATGAACTCGTGGATCGGTTACGTCTATTAATCGTATCTCAGACGGCGCCGGCTGGTCATACAGGGCATCACAACGAAATTATTTCCATAATTGAGGAATTAAAAGAATCAGGCGTTATTCGATAGATCAGCTTATAATAGTCAATCTATACGAACAGCGTCAGAACTCTGTGTAAGATAGAAGGTGTAACATGTCACTCAATCGATTCGGTAAGCATGCTCATGCTCATGCCACACTTGATAAATTCTGAAAATCCCTCTCCGTACACACTATCGTGGAACATATTGCTAAACCGGGAGTGATTACACGAACATTTTCACTTTATGCGGGGATGTCGATTCTGGTAACGAATACTTTATACTCCAAACAAGGATTCCACAAATGAATATAAGAACCTGTTCTATGAGGGTCAAATAAAGGATGCACAATGACGGATAATGTTCAAATATTTGTCAACCATACGGAACCCCAGAAGGTCTAGGGAACTCTACTGAATCGATGATATCTCATTCGCTGTAAGAATAAGTTTCCGAAAAAAATGAAAATCATTTTTCGTCGAATGGTTAATAGAATACATGGGATGAAAAACGTTAAACGCGATCTCGTCAATGAACTTCACGCTCCTGCCAGGCGATATTTTAGGATTAAATGATTTGTACTAACCAGATCTTGTCGAAATGATTCCATACGCGAACGAGAATGACAACAACAAGTACATTCTCACAGTCATTAACGCGTTCTAGAAATACGCCTGGGCGGTTCCTCTCAAAAACAAAACTGGTAAAGAGGTGACGAAGGCGATCAAGAATATTCTGTTGTATAAGAAACACAATGTACCTAAAAATTTGCAAACTGATGGTCAGGAAAAAAGTCGTGTTTCACGGCATTAATCACTACAACAGAAGTTCAACAGAACTCTTAACGAGTTTTCTCGGAAGGAATTCAAGGAAGGAATTCAACATGCAGGGGAAATATCAATGGTTGGAGTTACTACCTACATTGATACATAATTATAATAACACTGTGCATAGAACAATATGTATGAAACCAATTGCTGTTAACCGACGAAACGCATCAGCTATTTTGAAAACAATGTTCAATTCGGTAAAAGTTGTAGATCTTGCGCACCCCAAATTTAAAGTATGTCAACATATTCGGATTAGTAAACACCGTCACGCTATTACGAAGAACTACAGCTCTAATTGGTTCAATGAGATATTTACCATTGCAGGCATACAAAATACTTATCCTTGAACTTATATCATCAAAGATGGTAGAGGGAAATTAATTCATGGAGGCTTCTATGAGCACGAATTGCACAATGTAAAACATGCAGACGTATATTTAGTTGAAAAAGCACTTCGTCGAAAAGGGAATCAAGCACTGGTCAAATGGTGGTAGTTGGTAGTTGATCACAATCAATGGATAGCTAAGGATAACGTATTATGATAACAACAATGAACAATATCAATAAATTACTATTATACTTTTCAGCAATCTTTTATTTCAAATACATCTACAATAATTACAATTCTTATGTGTCATAAACACAAGCAACGTACATCTAAGTAAGTGAATTATGTCTAATTTCGTTGTGAATTAAGGAGAAATCTCTTTGCAATTTCAAATTTTTAACATTATTTACAAATCCTAATGAATTTTCAACTACAAAATTATTTTGTTTAAGGGACACATTTTTAAATTCGTTAGTCAACCATTTTGAGAGCAGGTAAGTGGGTGAGTTAATACCGGAGACAATTAGTCTCACCGACTTACCAGGTTTGTGAATTTTCAGTAAGTAATACATTTTGGACATGACAGGGTTCGAAATTGACAATTTAAATCTAACACGGGCTATTAGTAATTGTGGACAATCATTTAACTTACTTTTCGTTGTGTTAACCATTTTTGGTAATGGGTTTCTCAGTATTTGTGTATAAGTTTGTTTATAGTACACTGCTGAAGATGACAACTTAGTTGCCGAAATACACATCTAGTGTGAATAAAATATTGTGTAGAAAGGGTTTTCAATTCAGAAATAACATTTAATTAAAAAATTATTGCATTATTACAGTCACGTACTACTCATTAGAACTTATTTCTTCTCTTTAATTTTGCTCTATAAACACAACTTTTCATAACACTACATTTATTAAAACAGCGATTTTAAAAAGGACGTGACAATATGGAATTAATCATTATAGCACATAATCTACTTTAAAAAGTTCTATCGTCGAAAGGTTCAACATAACTTTCAAGGGTAAGATGTAGGAGGAATTGAGCATGCATGAGAATTATCAGTGGTTGAGGTTACTGCTCAAATTGATGCAAACATACAATAATGCTATGCATAGTACAATACGTATGAAGTCAAGTGCAGTCTACCGGGGGAGCGGTTATACTCTATTGAACACAAGGTTCAATTCAATAAAAAAATTAGGTCCTGTCACTCCAAAATTTAAGATATGGTAACACGTCCGAATAGTAAATATCGTCACGTTTTCTCCAAGAACAAACAAGTTTTTAATTTAAAATCAATTTTATTAAACAGTAAACAGTAATACCATGAATGCATGACTAATGTAAACTTAAATTTATATTACCTCGCATTTTGATATGCCTTCGATAACTAGTCGATTGAGAAATTAAGATATGTAATTACGAATATAGTTGAAATAAATTCATTGACACCTTTTGCAGTTATTCGCAATACAATTTGTAATTAAATGTTATATATATATATATATATACATATATATATATAGGTAGTTTTTCAATAATTTAAATCTACAATTAATATAAACAAACAAGTTTTTAATTTAAAACCAATTTTATTAAACAATTGTCTTGTATTAGTAGTAAGATTTCTCCGGAGGAAATTGAAACACAGTTTTCGAGTAAAACCAAAAAACAAAACTTGCTTTATTTTCGTTGACAACCCAAAATGAATGTATGATTAACAAATTAGTGCGAACTCGCCGGGCGACTGTTGCTAACTAAACTAATTCAATGAAATCCGGAACATTCCGCCCGCCTCGGCCTGTGACGAAATAAATAAAATAAACACTTCTAGGTGCTAGTTGCCTCGAGATCGTCCTTCTTGGAGAGGAGGCACAGCTTGACGATTGGCCTCTTGAGAATCGACGTCGCGGTCTTGACGGTAGCGACGCGGACGTGGCCGTCCGCTCCAGCATGTGTCGCTGTTACTCGTGCCAGCGGCCATTTGGTCGGAGCATAGAGCTCGTTGACTACGAGGACGAGATCACCTATCTGAAAAGACACATGTGGCTTACGCCACTTTGGCCTTCCCTGTAGCTGATGTAGATACTCCGATGCCCAGCGACTCCAGAAACTGTCTCGCATCTGCTGGATCAACTGGCACCGAGACAAGCGAGATGCTGGAAGCTGCGAGAGCGTTGGCTCTGGAACAGCAGATAGCGGGGCCCCAATCAAAAAGTGGCCCGGTGTGAGCACATCAAGGTCTTCAGGATCATCGGTGAGAGCCTGAAGAGGTCTCAAATTGAGGCAGGACTCGATCTGCGCGAGCAGCGTTGCCATTTCCTCAAAGGTGAGTGTCGTCTCACCGATCACCCGGCGCAAATGCTGTTTCACCGACTTCACCGCCGCCTCCCAGAGTCCCCCAAAGTGAGGAGCGGATGGAGGGTTGAACTTCCACTCAACCCCGTCGTTCGCGAGAACTGCTGCGATCGTATTGAACTCTGTTGATGCTGCAGTGAAGAGTGAACGAAGCTCACTGTCGGCTCCGACGAAATTTGTATCACAGTCGCTCGAAATCGTTTTGCAGAGGCCGCGGCGTGAAATAAATCTTTTGTAAGCGGCGAGGAAGGCTTCGGTCGTGTAGTCTGACACCGTTTCCAGATGCACGGCCATGGTCGCGAAGCAGACGAACACAACGATGTACGCTTTCATAGATTTGTGTCCGCGGCCCTTATTGGTACGAAGGAAGATCGGACCGGCGTAATCCACGCCTGAGTGAAGGAAGGGCCTCGATCGAGTTACTCTCTCTCTCTCGGCAGATCTCCCATGAGCCGAGTTGCTGTCGCAGCGCGAAATCTAAGACAACGGATGCACCGTCCGATGAAAGTTTTGACTGAATGTCGTCCCGAGATGAGCCAAAACCGTTGTCGAAGAGTGGCGAGAGTCAGCTGAGTGCCTCCGTGCATTGTCTTACGGTGAGCTTGATCGATGAGCAACGATGTAAGCGGCGACTCTCGAGGAACAATGATCAGGTGGCGCTCGTCCTTGTCCAGGATGGAGTGTTTGAGTCTACCTCCAACGCGAAGAAGTCCATCCTCGCTCAAGAAAGGGTTCAACCGCAACAGCGGTCCCTTTGTGATGTTGGTTCGTGACGTGAGCATCTGCACTTCCCCGTGGTACAGCCGCTTTTGCTCGAGTCTGATGATGCTCGACAGAGAGTCCGAGATCTCCGAAGGGAGAAGAGTAGGTGATACCTGGCGCTCCTTTCTTCCTCGCTCGCTGCAAAGCCGCGAGTTCTGGACGAAAGGTCGACACCAAGCGACGGCGTGCTGGAGGCGGTCAAGACTCGAGTAACGAGTCAGGAGATCCCATGGCTCGCTGATTTCCTTGGCTGCTGCCAGAGAAGTGACTCTCTGCTCCGGGGGCTCGACGTTCTTCGATGTTAGTTGGGCTGGCCACGAGTCTCGCGGCGTGAGAAGCCACTGAGGCCCGGTCCACCAAAGGCCGTGGTCCGGCAGCTCAGAGGCGAGCAACCCTCGTGACGCGCAATCCGCGGGATTCTGTTGAGAGTCAACGTGACCCCACAGCGCGTCCGGAAGAGTGCGTTGAATTTCCGACACTCTGTTCGCGACGTACGTTTTCCAACGAACAGGGTGACTTCGAATCCAGGCCAGCGTCACAGTAGAGTCGGATCACAGATAGACTTGACAGTTGAGATCTAGTGTTCCAACTATACTTTTCACCAACCTGACTAGAAGATGTGCGGCGCAAAGTTCGAGACGAGGAAGTGACACCTGATTCACAGGAGCTACCTTCGTCTTGGCCGCGACGAGTGTCGATGTCCGCGGCTCGTCAGCGACGCAGAGATACACGACAGCTGCGTAGGCTCTCTCCGAGGCGTCCGCGAATCCGTGAAGCGTGATATGTTGAGGCGTGGACTGTAGCCCTAACCATCTCGGAATCTGAACGTTAGAGATATGAGGCAGGTGCGCGTAGAAGGCTGACCACTCATTTGACTCAGCAATCGGTAGAGGGTCATCCCAGTTGAGTTTCAAGAGCCACAGCGACTGCAGGAAGATCATGGCCTTAATGATCACCGGGGCTAGCCACCCGAACGGATCGAATAGTTCGGCTATCTTGGATAGAACTCGTCTCTTCGTGAGGGGCAGTTCGCACTGCGCTGTCTTGAGACGAAACGTGAAACAATCACTGTCCGCTCGCCACGAGAGTCCGAGCATGTGAAACGCTGCTTCCGATGGAATTTCGAGTGTCGCCCCACTTGCGAGAAACGACGGCGAGAGATGAGCTAGCAGATGGGGCGAGTTCGAGGTCCATTTTCGTAGCGAGAAGCCGCCCGCTTTAAGAAGCTCGATGATTTCACTCTGCTTCGAGAGCGCCGATGCCATGTCGTCTGCGCCTGAGAGAACGTCGTCAACGTAGACGTCGGCGAGGAGAGCTTCGGAACCGAGAGGATAACTCTCTCGCCCGTCAAGCCCGAGTTGTCGAATTACTCGTAGCGCTAAGTAAGGGGCACATGCGAGACCGTAAGTAACGGTGCATAATCTGTAAGTGTCAGGTGTCAAGCGTGGTGGCTTCCTCCAGAGAATGCGTTGAAAATCGCGGTCGTCGGGATGAAGGATTATTTGTCGAAACATCTTCTCCATATCGGCGGAGAAGACTACAGCGTAGCGTCTCCAGCGAAGCATGACATTCACAAGATCCGGGAGTAGCGGAGGACCGACGTGCAAGCAGTCGTTGAGTGTGACCCCGAGAGACGTCTTCTGTGAGCCGTTAAAGACGACACGAAGTTTAGTCGTCTCGCTCGACCCTCGGACCACTCCGTGGTGCGGCAAGTAATAAGTCGATTTTGGTTCCTCGAGAGCTGCTGGCACCAACTCCATATGTTGTAGAACTTCGTACTCGGTGATAAAGGCTATGTACTTCTCGGCGTAGGCGGCGTCGCGAGAAAACCGCTGCTCCATGCGAGCGAGCATGCGGGCTGCCGCTGAACGCGAGTCTCCGAGAGATACTAAAGGCTTCTTCAGTGGAAGTCGCACGATGTATCGACCTTCTGAGTTGCGAGAATGTTTTGAAACGAAGTGTTCTTCGCATTCCCTTTCTTCTTCTGTTAGTGATGGCGAAGCGACGATCTCTTCTTGTTCCCAGAACCGCTGAAGAGCTGAGGATAGCGAAGTTTGATGACTGAAGCAGGCACGCGTCCGGAGAGTATCCATCCGAGCCTTGTATTCTGAGCTACGGGTGCTTTGAGCGGACCGTTTCGCAATCCCGGCAGGAGGAGCTGCGAGTAGACATCTGACCCGAGAAGTAGGTCGATCCGGAGGTCTGACGTGAAATCAGGATCGGCGAGAACCAGACCTTCCAGATGTGGCCAACTAATAAACTCGACAAACTGAGGTGGCACGTAGGTCGTTAGTCGCGGAAGCACTAGGGCATCGACTGTCAGCTCGAACCCAGAGTCGACACGCGAAGATATGCGGAGTTTAACGCGTCCGCGAGAAGAGATCGAAGATTGAGCTCCGATTCCAGAAATGGCGACCGACGAGGGTGTTCGTGGAATCATCAATCGTTGCGCAAGCGATTCCGATACGAAGAAAGCTTCTGAACCCTGGTCGAGAAGAACTCTAACCGGAATTGATGTTCCGCCCGCCGTGAACACGTGGATAACCGCGGTCGCGAGAAGAACTTGAGTAGCAGCACCTGAAGCGTGGCAACGTGCCTGATGGGTGACGAGACCGGGAACTGAAGGCGCTGCTGGTTCCTCCGCCGTCGTTGATGCTCCGTTCCCTCCTGTCGTTCCAGTAACGATGTTCGACCGAGCGCCAGAAGCATTGGCGCCGGAACCGTGGAGCATCGTGTGATGTTTGGCCTTGCACTTTTGACAGGCCTTCGACGAGTTGCACTCACGTAAGTAAGTGCTGACCGAGGCAATTACAGAATTTGTTCACCAGCACGAATGCCTTTTTCTCTTCCAAGGATTTTGATCTAAACCGGTCGCAGTACACGATAAAATGGTCTTGTTGACAGAAGGAGCACTTCTTCGACCTATTTGGCGTACCTGAAGCTTGGTGAGACTTCACCTTGGTGGCCGCCCTACAATCTGTCTTCGGATGAATCGAAGATGAGCTGCAGGTTTTCCAAGCGAGTGCGGTAGCCGAAGTGGTAGGCTCGAGAGCCTGTATCGCGCAGATCCTTGCTTCGATGAATGTCTGCAATTCCTTAAACGTCGGAGGATCCTTCTTCGCACCCATCGAGAACTCCCACTCACGACGCGACTGTTTATCCAGCTTCTGTACCGTCAGATAAACTAAGAGGTCGCCGTAACCGTCGACTGGACGACCAAGAGCTCGCAGAGCGGAGACAGCGTTCGTCGTTCCGTTGTATAACGACTTGAGCTCGGCTGAAGACTCAAACTTCATCGGCTGCAGCGTCAAGATGTTTAAGATTTGAGCTGTCGTTAGAAGGCGAACATTCTCCTATCGATCGATGAGCGTCCTCCACGCGGTGTCGAGATTCTCAGCAGTGAGTTGAAGAGACGCGAGCAAGGCTAGTGGCTCCTTCTCAAGGCTCATCTTGAGATAGTGGAGCTTCTCTATCGCCGTCAGCGACGTGTTGTTGCTCACCATTGAAGAAAACAATTCGCGAAACGATGGCCACTCCGAGAACTCTCCGGAGAACTTGGGCAGTGCTATCTTCGGGAGCTGCTGAGTCCTCGGTTGAGGTTGAGGGTTCGGTAAAACTGCTTCTTCCTTCTCGAACTTTCATACTAGATCGAGAAATTTCCCCTTGTTTTTGAAATAACCGCCCTCGGTTAGGCCGTAAACGTCATTGATGAAATAGTTGTTCTTTTGATCTTCGACGGTTGCGGCCCCTTCGAGTTCCTCATGGCCTAAGAAGAATGCGTTCCACTGCTTCTCCAGGGTCGCGATCTTCGCTTCGACAACCCCGAGAGTTACATTCTCTCGGCCGAGTCGCTTGAGGTTATCGAAAGAGCGTGTAATATATCCTGCGTAGCGATCCTGCTTTTTTAACAACGCCTCCATCGTCATGTGAGAAATCTACCAAGATGTGAACTAATTTCGCGCCAAGCGATCCACTGTCACTGTCACTGTCACTAGATATTATCCGGCTCGAAGGACCAAAAATATCTTGTATTAGTAGTAAGATTTCTCCGGAGGAAATTGAAACACAGTTTTCGAGTAAAACCAAAAAACAAAACTTGCTTTATTTTCGTTGACAACCCAAAATGAATGTATGATTAACAAATTAGTGCGAACTCGCCGGGCGACTGTTGCTAACTAAACTAATTCAATGAAATCCGGAACAACAATAAACAATAAACAGTAATAATATGAATTCAAGACTAATGTAAACTTAAATTTACAATAGCTTACATTTGTTTATATATATATTAAGCACTGTACGTTGCCGCTAGAAGGCTTATATGTCTTCGATAACTAGTTGATTGAGAAAGTAAGACATGTAATTGCGAATATAGTTGAAATAAATTCATCGACACTTTTTGAATTTATTTACAATACAATTTGTAATTAAATGTTATGTAGGTAGTTTTTCAATAATTTAAATCTACAATTAATATAAACTAACTTCCGTTAATTATGTTTTCAAGGCATTGCTGAAACCTTGAAACGTTTATTTGTCTGTATCGCAGCGGAATGTCAATGCCGCGCAATTGACTGCAATGGCATTGGCAATGTATATGCATAATGTGTTAACCTTGTACGCGGAACCAGCTATCGATGCAAGTTACGGTAACGGGCGAGCGTAGTCCGCCAAACAGAAACGTTTATTTTCCCGTTGTTGCAGTGATTGCACTGGCCTAGTTGGCCTTGAATGTACTCTCGTGTATACCTGACTAGTTGAGCAGTACTGCTTATTATTCAATTCGACTCGTAAGCGTGTTCCAACGACTCGCAAATGCGCTACCACTAGTTGGTCCTGAATAGTCGATTACTAGCTATCGATGCAAGCTGCGACACCTGCCGAGCGTGGTCCGCCAAACAGAACGTGCGAAACTCGGAATTCACATCGCGCGGCGCGTGACGTTATGTTTTATTTTGGCGACATCAAGTGAATGCTGAAACCTTGAAACGTTTATTTGTCGGTAATACAATAATTTTAGTTAGTTACACAGCAACATTTATCGCGTGCACATGTGCAATACAATTTGCAATTAAATGTTATAAACATATATATTTATGTTGGCGAGATAGTTTTTCAGTAATGATTACATCTTTCTTTGCTTTTATGCTACCGGGTAACTCAATATAACTGGATGCTACACTCGTTGGTTGCAGTTCACCTCCATATACAGAATTACGACTACCGCCCACCCTGTTTCCGACATTTTCGTTTTTATTTCATTGATAAATTCTAGTGATGGGAATAATCGAGATGCGTCGTGGTCGAGAAGCTCCGTATATCGGGATCGACTGCAATCCGAAAATTAGTACTACTAAATTAGTTATCGGACGTCGATCACGGATTGTGTGCGAGCGGGACCGAAATCGATATCTCGATATATTTTAACCCCGCCACTAAATATTAATAGTAGTTCCAGGTTCAAGATATTTTATTTAAACATTGGACTCGATTATGACAACTAACGTTACGCGAAGCCATGGCCGATTCTCTTTCAATTATGTTTTGTAGTCTCTATCGATCTTCATTGTCCTATTGAAGAAAACAATAATTTAAATAAGTACAATCGTGTTGATGATATTACGTTAGTAAATGAAACGCTTCAAAATTTACAATAATATTTATAAAAAATATGAGCAAATAACAACAAAGGTATAATTCTCAATAAAAAAAGGTACCTGTATAATAAATTAATAACTCTATTTTAAACAATATTAATAATTAATAAAAAATTTATAAGAAGTAGGTATCAACAGTCAAAATAATTAACAATAAAAGGCCAACTATTCATAACAACTCCAAAGTGGTATTAAGGAACATAATTTGATCTAAATTTTTAGACTACAGTTTGTTTCAATGTAAATTTGTAACTTGCACGGCTTTAGAAAACACACTGTTAGTGGTTTTTAAACCTTTATGTTGTACGTTGCATTAATTAGTATTACTACTACTACTACTAATTTTAACTACTAATATTAGTCGATTATTAAATTATATCGATTATTGAAATATCTCGATTATGATCATCACCAATAAATTCCTCATAAATTTTGTACAAGTCTGACGTCATCGTTATTATTTTATTTCTCGTGTTAAATGATTTTATTTCGAAGTCGTCCTAAGCCTGTTGATTATTAATTTATATCGATTAGTAATAATCGATTATTGAAATATCTCGATTATGCCTATCACTAATAAATTCCTCATAAATTTGGTACAAGTCTGACGTCATCGCTACTATTTTATTTCTCGTGTTAAATGATTTTATTTCGAGGTCGTCCTAAGCCTCCTCCTAAAACGCTTTAGGTCATGTTTCATCGTCGACAATGTCTTTACCCGGGGTCAAAGCATATGACTAGGCAAAACCGGAGCAATTCGAAGGTCGAGGTCAGCTCTGTGTTCAAGGTCATAGTCATATTTTTTCCGATCGGCCTCGACCTTGATTTGCCAATTCATAAACCTCCTGCTGGGACAATGTAGGTCGAGGCCAAGGTCAGGGACACGGTCACCCATTCTTTAAGCGCGACCTGCTTTGACCTCGACCTTGATTTGCCAATTCATAAACCTCCTCCTGGAACAATGTAGGTCAGGTCAGGGTCATGGAGCGCGACCTGCTTTGACCTCGACCTTGATTTGCCAATTCATAAACCTCCTCCTGGAACAATGTAGGTCAAGGTCAAGGTCAGGGACATGTTCACCCAGTGTGACCTGGACCTTGACCTTGACCTACATTGTTCCAGGAGGAGGTTTATGAATTGGTAAATCCCTACTACTAATGTTGAATTCATTTTAATCAATTTTAGAAATTTGCTTTGTTTTAATGTTAATTTTATTTTTGTTTTTTAATGAATTAAACATTGGTCATTCTAGTAGATTTTTATTAATAGTTCTATTAGCTAGCCTTTTCACAATGGGAGTTTTGTGGCTTTAATATTAATTTCTAATATTAATTTTGATTTATTAATATTGAATTAATATTGTCACAAAATTCCAAGTGTCCAATATTTCATTCATTACAATACAATTTTTTGATCATTATTATTACAATTGCGGGTTAATTTATTTTTATCTTATCATATATATTTTTTTTATCGTTGTGATTTTAAATTGTATTGTAGTGAATTAAATGTTGGTCGAATACCCTAACTAGGTTTTTACAAGGTTTTCCCTAGTTCTTGCAGTAAATACTGGGGTAATAGAAAGTCGGCCTTGTTACCGCGATAGGTTTTATTTAATGTCATTTGTCATATTAATGTTTATTGCTTGACAAG
Organism: Geotrupes spiniger; assembly: GCA_959613385.1. Taxonomy (NCBI): domain Eukaryota; kingdom Metazoa; phylum Arthropoda; class Insecta; order Coleoptera; family Geotrupidae; genus Geotrupes; species Geotrupes spiniger. The sequence goes on from OY390737.1 coordinate 38,711,880, forward strand.
GGTTTCCGAAACACCTTATTGCAAAAAAAGGTGTCTTTAATATTGCTAAAAGTGTTTTATTCAACGACTGACTGCTCATGATACAAGATATGTACCATTTTAAGTGATTTACAGTCGAGAATTTGTACAATATATATATATATATATATATATATATATATATAACTTGTGAGAACGTAACGATCGTACAATTAGATAATTTAAAAATTCTTGGGGATGACGATCAACAGGCTTCTACTTATTAAAAGAAACTCATTTGTTTTTATTCAATATTTCGCAATATTATTTATTGCTTCTTCAGGAATAAAACTAGAGGAATAAAACAAGGTCGAAAACAAATTATAAAGATAAGGTGCTATGGCTCTGAATATTAATGGAGATAAATATAAATTTTGATGATGAATGACAATTGTCATTCATCATCAAAATTTATATTTATCTCCATTAATATTCAGAGCACCTTATCTTTATAATTTGTTTTCGACCTTGTTTTATTCCTCTAGTTTTATTCCTGAAGAAGCAATAAATAATATTGCGAAATATTTAATAAAAACAAATGAGTTTCTTTTAATAAGTAGAAGCCTGTTGATCGTCATCCCCAAGAATTTTTAAATTATATATATATATATATATATATATATATATATATATATATAAATATATACATATATAATTGTACAAATTCTCGACTGTAAATCACTTAAAATGGTACTTATCTTGTATCATGAGCTGTCAGTCGTTGAATAGCGACTGACTGCTCATGATACAAGATAAGTACCATTTATATATATATATATATATATATATATATATATATATATATATATATATACGCAGACAGCAAAACAAGTTATATATTGAGGGCTAATACTTATTCAAAATGTTGACACGCGATACTACTAACGTATCCAATTTCAAACTGCTGAAGAATTTTGTTTATTTAAATGTATGGGGTTTGGGGAATATAACTTATATTTGTCGCGACAATAGTATTTTCGTGTCTTGCGTAAAGTTCAACTGGTGTCAAATTTTAAAGCAATCGGCTTTGTGAATGGGAAATCGCAAAGTGCCAAATTTTGCATGTTACCATATTTGTGAATTAGCTTGTAACATACGAGTTTATGAGTGATCTCCACAGAAAAGTTTCCAGCTGGTTGAGATTGTACATATGACATACATATCATAATATGATATGAAACATAAGTTCATTCAAAGGCGGCGACAGACCAACCGCGCCGCGCCGTGCAAAACGTTCGCGAACGTTGCAGCGCGTCCGATTTGGTCGGGTTACCGCGCACAAACGCGCACGAACGAACGTCCGCAAACATAGTCGGTACATCAAAGAAATTTGCTTGTTCGTGGGCGTTAGGGTTTTATGATACGGGATTTCATACTTCGGCCGGCGCGGCCTACATCTGCATCGATGACAAATAGCTATTAGAATATTTGCAAACTTAAATTTATTTACTTTTGTAAATTTCATAACGTTTGCTACGTTATTAGTGACACCTAATTTTTACTTGCAATTTTAAGAATATGTCAAATTTGTGCACATCACATTGAAACAAACAATATACATGTCATAATAAAGTCAATATTATATAGTTAAAAATACAAACTTTGCCTGTGCCAGTTGATTTCGTTATGTTTGCCTTTTCGCGGCGAAACGACGACAGCAGTGAATTCATTTTCGTTTTCGCACATCGCACTTTATTTTAGCCGCTATTGTTTCCCATGCATCCTGTTTCTTGTTGCGAAGGTGATAATTTTTGTTACGGGGATTCCACAACTCTGGCCACTCTTGGTATAAATTAGTGATGGGCATAATCGATATATTTCAATAATCGATTATTACTAATCGATATAATTTAATAATCGACTAATATTAGTAGTTAAAATTAGTAGTAGTAGTAGTACTAATACTAATTAATGCAACGTACAACATAAACGTTCTAATAAAACTAATAGTGTGTTTTCTAAAGCAGTGCAACTTACAAATTTACATCGAAACAAACTATCGTCTAAAAATTTAGATCAAATTATATTCCTTAATACCACTTTGGAGTTGTTATGAATAGTTTGCATTTTGTTCTGTTAATTATTTTGACTGTTGGTACCTACTTCTATAAAAATTAATATAAATTTGTTTTATTAATTTTGATTATTATTGTTTAAAATAGAGTTATTAATTTATTATTATTATTATTCTTTGTTTTTATTGAGAATTATACCTTTGTTGTTATTTGCTCATATTTTTTATATATTATTGTGGCAGTTTATAAACATTTTTGTAAATTTTGAAGCGTTTTATTTACTAACGCAATATCATCAACAAGATTGTACTTATTTAAATTATTGTATTCTTCAATCCGACAATGACGATGGATAGACTACAAAAAATAATGGAAAGATAATCGGCCATGGCTTCGCGTGGCGATAGGACTAATTAGTTGTCATAATCGAATGAGTCCCATGTTAAAATAAAATATCTCGAACCTGGAACTACTATTAATATTTAGTGGTGGAGTTAAAATATATCGAGATATCGAGCTCGGTCGCTCGGTCCCGCACGCACATATTCCGTGATCGACGTCCGACAACTAATTTAGTTGTACAAATTTTCGGAGTGCAGTCGATTCTGAGATACTGAGCTTCTCGGCCCCGCCGTTCGACTACTAATTTAGTATATACTAATTTTCAGAATGCATAGTCGATTATCTCGAGAGATTTTAATAATCGACTAATTCGTGTATCGCATCTCGATTATTCCCATCACTAGTATAAATTGATAGTTCAAAACCCTTTCATGGTCCCACTCAGTATTATTGCCGTCTTCCATTTTTGAATTTTTGTCTTTGCACGAAAAATGTACGTGCACTTGCGAGAACTGATCGAAATCGACTGTCCGCTGCAGAAATGATAAAAATGCAACTACCCTCAATTGAAAGGTGAGGGTAGGTAATAAAATAAATATTAGACAAAACGCCTACAAAATAGTAGGAGACCAAGAACGACACGTGGTCACAAGATGAGACGCGCGAAATAGCTACATACGGTAAATATATGAATAAGTACATGGCGCCGACAGCACTAAATGTATTTGGAATTTGTTTACGAAATAATCCCAGCTGAAAGGAGCGGCAAACATAATTGGAGCTATAAACAAATTCACTACAGATTCTTAATGAGAATCGTGACATAACAATAGTCGGTATAGGACAAAGTTTCAAACAAGTAATATGAAACAGATTGGGGTACAAACTAAAACTCCGTCCAAAGCGAGCGCGAGTTCTATCGCAGATTCTTTGTGTAAAATCAACCGTCGAATAAGTAACAAAAATTGTAAAAGTTATCATCATCAATTATTTTATTTCAATTGTAATCATTTTTAAATCATTTATTGAAATAAAGTTTGAAATAAAAAGAAAAAGTTAAAAACAAAAGTTTTTAAACACGCGTTTCGGAAAAGCCGAAACATAATTCGCGCACGAACAAGCAAATTTCTTTGAAGTACCGACAACGGGCGGATAATGTTTGCGGACGTTCGTTCGTGCGCGTTTGTGCGCGGTAGCCGGCCAAATCGGACGCGCTGCAACGTTCGCGAACGTTTTGCACGGCGCGGCGCGATTGGTGTGGACATGCATTTTAACAATCCGCCTATATTGAATGCGCGTGCAACGTTCGCGAACGCTTTAAGGTTGATTCAGACTGTACGGCATGGACCGTCACAGACACGTACCTGCACCTGCACGACAAAACTTCGTAGCATGGATTTAAGTGAGAGTGTACACACTAACCGGCAGCGACCGTCACGTTCCAGCAACAGCACGTACCATCACCGGCCGACATTCTCACAGTTGTATGCTAGCTGACGGATACTTGCCGGTGTGATGTGAACACACGCGTATTTTGTCGTGCAGGTGCAGGTACGTGCATGTGACGGTCCATGCCGTATAGTCTGAATCAACCTTTACACGGCGCGGCGCGGTTGGTCTGTCGCCGCCTCAACATACCCATATGAAATTTGCACAAATTTGATATGGTCGAAGAAGTAAAGAATGATCCCAAAGTGGATAGCTGAGTAATATTTGAGTAAAGGCCATAAATTGTCAGTACTTGAAGGTATTTTCTGCATGGAATCTATTCGTAATCAACGGAACTGACGTTAATTGAAATTTGATTTATAAACTGTTATAACCACAAATATTTTAATTATAAAATTTATTATAATTTTATAAAACTAAAATATAAAATTGTAAAAACCGACAAAACGAGATCAAGTAGCGACAAACAAAATAATGTACAAAACTGAGGATATTAAATGCTAAATAAACTTATAATATACTATTCTTAGTTGGAGAAAAATAAGTGTCGATATAATATAATATTTATAGAATATATTTAATGATTATAGTATTTCATTTCGGTAAATCTGATAAAATGACTGTTTAGTTTATTTGATAATTTATAAACTTGTATGTAAAATGTTTGTTAATACTAATAATAATAAATTATTCAACATAAATGCTCAAATTCATAACATTTTTCACTTTTGGACATTTACTCTGGTTTTTCATTAACTGTCATAATACGTTAACATAAAGCACAATAAAATAAATAAAAGTTATACATACGCTTGGTATCTATCGATTGCTTTGTTCTGGATAACTTGAATTAAATTCGATGGACCATTGACCGTGTGATGCCGTTAACTAATGATAATTAGCTAAGGTAGAGAGTTTTATGCTTTAAATGAATCGCTGTTGGTTTAAAATTTTGAGGTAATTTGATACGGTTGAGTTCCACTTCCTTCGGAACATGAAATAAATTGCCAAATTGTAATATAACTTTGTTCTTGAACGTATAGGTAAAATATTAAAAATGTTAAATAATAAATGTACAAATTAAGTTAAAATAGGAAAAGTATCCACCGATAAACTTTGATATATGATCTATCGTTTACACAATTAGAGTTTTGTTTAATTTTGATTATTTCATGGATGGATCTTGTTTTTGGTGTTTGTTTCTTTTTTAAGAACTTTGGTGTTTGTAAAATCAAATTCGTCTTTTGTTCTATTACTGTGTTTGCTTAAGGCTGTGATATTAGTTTCATCATATTTGTCTGCGTTGATTCGTTTTTCAAGTAATTGTTTTGTTTGTCCGATGTATACTTTACTGCATTTGCCACATGTGATTTTGTATACTACATTAATAGTTTTATTAACAGGTGTGGGATCTTTAATTTTGGGGTACATATTTTTAATCGAGTTATTTATTTTGTGTGCTATTGTTATATTGTGGGGTAGAAATATTTTATTTAATTTTTCAGATAGCATAGGTAAGTAGGGGATTGATAAGTGAGATTTTTCGGTAGTAATTTTGGTTGTATTTGGTGTATTATTATTGTAATGTTTATTTATTCTTTTTTTGAAAATATTGTCTATTATGTTCTCAGGGTAGTCATTTTTAATTGAAGCATTTTTGCATTTTCTATGGCTTTGAATGGTATTAATTTTTTGTAGTTTCGGTAATCCGTAGGTTTTTGGTGATATTGCGTTTGCTATCTTTAATGATTTGAATCGCCCTTCAGTGACGTCACATATCGCGAGTAATTAAGGTTGCGTAACCATTCACGCGGCTGTTAAACGTGTTATTTTACCTCAGATTAATAAATTAATTGTTACCATTTATAATTGATCTTTTGAGCTACGTTTTATTTACCATATTTACATACATCATTAGAAACACACAAATTTATAATACACCAAGTCAATTAAAATACAAGTTAATTGAACAAATTCAAAATAGCATAACTTTTTTGGTGCCCAACGTCGAGGCCACGATAGCAAGTACGATTAAACACATTTAATTCAATTAAATAAAATCAAAGTACATATTAATAAAATATATCATTACATTTGGCACACAATGTTTGGGGTATCGATAAAATACAAACAATAAAATAAAGAAAATTACATATACCTAAAATAACAATATACCCATATTGTTGTGTTTTTTATAAATAATAAAAGAAGAATCTATTAATTAAATTAGAAAAATTAATTTTATTTTTAAAACGATGGCGAGAAGGGATAGAGGTGGTAGGGAGATTACCTGGATCATCACCTGTTAACAGCGAAGAGCAGGGATGTAGACAAGTGTGGGAAGAAGAAGATAGGGACGGAGCTATAAAAGCCCGGCGCACCGACAATTACGGGGAGTTCCACGAAGCGACTAGCCCAAGAAGGAAGAGGGAGTTCCACGAAGCGACCAGCCCAAGAAGGAAGAAGGAGTTCTTGTCCGAGCCAGCGACCTGCCCGAAGAAGAGAGAGAGAGAGGTCGATCCAGTGATCAGCCGGAGGCATAAGATTTGGTAAGAATATTTAAATTTGCTAATATTTTTTTGATGGTGCCTGAATTCAGGGCAACCAAATGGCTAGATAAGCGGTAAATGGAACAATTTGGCAAAATATAAATTTAAAATGAATTATGTTAGTTCATAAGGTGTTAATTTATTTGCACTTGTTAAGCAAATATAAAAAGGTATAACAAATTGTATTAATAAATTTTATTTGCACTTGTTTAGCAAATAACAAAATATAATAACAAATTGTGTCAATAAATTTTATTTGCACTTGTTAAGCAAATATAAAAGGGTATAACAAATTGTATTAATAAATTTTATTTGCACTTGTTTAGCAAATAACAAAATATAACAACAAAGTGTATCAATAAATCCTATTTGCAACTTGTCTAGCAAATAAACAAAATAATAACAAATTGTATCAATAAATTTTATTTGCACTTGTTAAGCAAATATAATATTATTATATTATATATATTATATATATATACGAAAGATGGTCTAATCTTACACCTCAATGGTGTAGTGAACATTAATTAAAACAGGTCCATGAAGACTAACTGGTGGATCGCTAGACAATATTGTTTCTGGGTTATTCATGGACCTGTTTTAATTAATGTTCACTACACCATTGAGGTGTAAGATTAGACCATCTTTCGTGTAAATTTTACATTTTTCTGTCATATTTGACAAGACACATTTTCAATATATATATATATATATATATATATATATATATATATTAATTAATGTTCACTGCACCATTGAGGTGTAAGATTCGACCATCTTTCGTGTAAATTTTACATTTTGCTGACAGATTTGACAGACGCATTTTTAATACATATATATATATATATATATATATATATATATATATATATATATATATATTGTTGTGTTTTGTGTGTGTATATAACGTGTAATGTTGTGTTTATCGTTGATATGGGGGTGTATAGGTGTTATTTGAGAGCATTGAAGAGTACTCTTAATCTCTGGGAGACGCCGCGGGTTGGAAGAATTCGAATAAATACGCAGTCAATTTAAATATTGATAATCGATCTATTTATTTAACATGTGATTCTCCTTATAGGGGTATCTGCAATTGAGCAGATATCTTACAGTTTACGTTGCCAAGCAACAGCCAGCGGGTAACAGACGCTCGGCAGGTCACGTACGCAATATTAACTGCGACGCAATAACTTATTCTAACAACTAAATAGGTATAGGTGATGTAATTGAACGTGTTTATAATAATAATTTAACTAAGCAAAAGTGTAAGTTCTTAAATTCTATTTCTGACCTGTTACAATTTGTGCGCGATATTTCCGAACGCACTCCTGGAATGACGCAGAATCGGCCAAAAAGTTACAACGTTCCGATGCAGCTGGGTACTGGAGCTCTGCTTATCGGGTCCCCGTTGAAGATTTTAGGATTTCCGTACCGTTGGTCACTTGAGGTTATATTGATCCGATATAGATTTTTTCATTGATTTTTCCACTATCAGGTGAGTTTAACACTTAGTCTTACAGTTTATTAATTAATTACTTTTATTTTAGAGGGTTGAAATAAACAAATGTTCGTTTATACTCTGGAGCGATATCGACGCGACTGACGCTCTTCAGTGCTCTCATATTCGAACCGCGGCCAGCGCGCAGTGGTCCCATATTCGAACCGCCGCCAGCACTTCCCCTCAAAAAAGTGGTAAAAGTGGGGACGGCAGTCGAGCTGGGCCGATAGCAAGTTTCCCGTTTCGCGAGGCGAACCCCGCCGAACTGTTTCGGCGCAGCCCGACGCCGTCCCCACTTTTACCACTTTTGGCCAGCGACTTGAGGAGAAGGCGCCAGCGGCGGTTCGAATATGGGATCACTGCCAGCGCGTTTCTCTCATGCGGCTTGAGGGGAAGGCTGAAAGTGGGCACGGCAGTCGAAACTTCGAAAGGCGAGTTCGGCATCGGGCCGATGCCATCGGCTCGTCTTTCGTCTCGCGATCTAAAAATAGACTCGATAACGTCGACTTACGCCAAATTAAGATCGCGTAGCCCGCTTCTACAAACGCAATGAAAATGAGAAAAAAATACTACGAAAATTAAAATGAATGATGAATGCAACGGAGAATGATTGCAAGCAATATTTGTTGTTAACAATTTGATAGAAAATTTCTTAATACACGAAAAAATCGATAAAAGACTCGCGTGCTGTTCATATTAAAAGGCATAATATGATGTGAGATTAACAATAGAGCGTTGGGAATTCCTAATATTTCACTGAATTTCAACAATTATCAAATTTCATTTGTCAGCTCTTGTAAATTTTTCGGTACCATTATAGATTTCAATCTACATTGGAGTGCGGAAATTGATAATATATGTTCCCGATTAAATCGTGCATTTAGAAGAAAAATAAAAAAATTCAATCAAGAAAGGCGCAGGATCATTGTAATAACTTATTATAAAGACCAGCTCCACAAAGAGTTCATCATTGGGCACACATCTTAAATATTAGGTACTAATTTGACCAATGTTCACGCTAAGGCCGAGTGAAATTTTTTTAAAAATATATATACATGCTTGCGCAACACCCTCCAACGGCATATAAAGACGGCCAATGTAAAGGTGAACACAGGCATGTATCAAATGAAACAATAAAACAGATCTATATAAGAAAGGGGGCGGGGGATAGTTTCAACATTGATCAAATAACTTAAAATAAAAACTAATAATACAATAAAATAAAAGAAAAATAAAAAAATTCAACCAAGAAAGATGCAGGATCATTGTAATAACTTATTATAAAGACCAGCTCCACAAAGAGTTCATCATTGGGCACACATCTTAAATATTAGGTACTAATTTGACCAATGTTCACGCTAAGGCCGAGTGAAAATTTTTTAAAAATACATGCTTGTGCAACACCCTCCAACCCCATATAAAGACGGCCAATGTAAAGGTGAACACAGGCATGTATCAAATGAAACAATAAAACAGATCTATATAAGAAAGGGGGCGGGGGATAGTTTCAACATTGATCAAATAACTTAAAATAAAAACTAATAATACAATAAAATAAAAGAAAAATAAAAAAATTCAATCAAGAAAGATGCAGGATCATTGTCATAAATTATTATAAATTTTGCTTAAAGTGAGAGAGTCAGTTTTAAAGTTTATAGCGTTAGTATCTTTTTGTATGTGTATCATCTCCAAAATCAAACGCTTCGTATAGTTGCACTCTTTAGTTATCAAAATCAAAAATGGGTCCTGTGTTTTTAGCATGTTTGGATAAATCAGTGTCAGTGGTTTTGTTAGATGCTGTACTGTATTTATGTGTATATAAAAATTATTAGTAATTAAAAAAAGATTTAATTTTGTCTAAATTTGCTTTTCGAAATTTTGGATGGAATAATTTAATTCCTTGATCAACAAGGCTATTAATCACACTTCTTTTATATGTTAAAGGTGTTTCGGAATCGAAGTTTATATATCTATTACAGTTAGTTTCCTTAATATACCTATTTGTGAAAATGTTTTAATGTTGGTGTGTGTAATTTGTATATTTAAAAATTTTATGGAGTTGTTTGGTTCTGTTTCCAGTGTAAATTGTAAACGTGGGTGATATGAATTGAAAATGTGTGTTATAGTATCTGATTTAGTAATTGGAATAACGTTGAAAACGATTAGATTTGTTATTTTCCTTATAATATTTGTTGCAATTAGTAATGATGTTTACGCATTTAGACCGAATTGAATTTTGAATATCTGGTTCAATTTCATCAATTGCACTTTCAATGCAAGCGATGATATTGTCAATAGTTAAAGATTTACTAGGAATTGGAAATTTAGGACCTAAACTCTAATACTAATTTCACATTATAAGGGATGTCAAATTATCCAACCACTTTAACGTACGGTAAGTGTTTGTATTTGTTTATTAAGGATTTTTTCACTGTGTTGAAAATTTGTTCATAATTGTGAAATTGATCATTAAAGAAACTATCTGCAATATTGTATATGATAAGTATGTGTAAATGTCAGAACGTAATCGAAAGATGTCATTATTCAAACTTTTCAAGAGTATTATAATATCCGAAATACAGAGATTTAACATTTGTTTGTGAAATTTAGATAGAATAGATCGATATTTAAAATCAATTTTGACACTTAAAAAGTTTGAATAATGACAGCTTCGTCTAAAAATTGTGGAATTATATCACATTTCCTGCATCTTACCAGAGAGATGTTTCTATTTTTAAAAGTGTTTAATTCGCCGACTGACTGCTAACGTTACAAGATAGGTACAATTCTAAGTGATTTACAGTCGAGAATTTTTACAATTTATGCTTATATAAATACGCACATAACACAACAGTTGTATGAATAAATAATACTCATATCGAACTAGGCGGCATCATTACAACAAAACGGGCTGATAAAATGAGGGACCCATAATTTTTTGAATTTAATGAAATATTTACAATTTGCCCAGCTTACAATCTTGTAGAAGCAGGTAATAGAGGAGCTTTGCGAGTACTAAATTTTCAAAGATTTATTATTGAAAACGATTACGGAAAGCCTTAGAAGATTTTGAATAATTGGGAAAAAATCCCTCGAAACACATGAGAATGTCAGCAATTTGACCGGAATGATTCTTTGAAATTTTGAACTCGTGTCCAAAATTCTTTGAAATTTTGGACATAACGAGAATCCTCGAAATGCGTCGAGAAAAATTCCGTCACAATTTGCATAAGTCTATTCTTGCGGCATTTCCTCCTCGGACGCGTACAACGTTAATCCACGTTGCTTCTTATTTGGCGATTTAGACAAAGATGCTGAAGACATATGAGCTAACTGCTTCTCTGTTACCTCGCTGGCTCGACCTGTCTCTTTTCTACTCTTTGCTGCGACTTTTATCGCGACTAGCGCACTAACACTATCGCTTGACAAACTTGAACGTTTCTTGTGGCTCGCAACATCTGTCAACGCGGAAAAAATCCTCTCAGCCGGTGCATTCGAGTGTGGCAAAGAACGTATTAATGCTAACAATTGTGCCTTTAAGCCTTTAATTGTGGATACTTGAAATCTCCACTGTTATGTACTGTAAGCAGTATCTCTTTCCACATGTCATCGAATGATGTCCATTTCTTGTCTAATTGAACCGTTTTTATACTCTGAGAACAAGAAACGCCATTCTTTGTTCATTGCCAGTTTTTGAATCACGTCATGGCATTCTTCTCCGAGGGGTACTTCGTCCAAGGGCAATTGATTGCAACTCTCTTCGAATCGAACGTGCCCCGATTGCACATGAGGAAGAAGTGGTTTCCGTATGAAGTGATGTGCCATCCGCGACAAGAATAGAAGGCATTTCTATTGCAACAAATGAACTCGAGTTTCAGAAGTTTATATCATTAAATTTCGCCAAAACGTACTCCAGAAAAGCTAGATACGCGTGCATCTCGAGGTCATTGAGAAATGCATTCAATTGTTCTAGTTTTTCTAATTTTTTAGAATTACCTTCTTCGATTATCGCTTCGGAGAAGCATGTCTGTAACGACGGCATCAAGAGGCGTAATCTCTTGATGGCGTCGTGACGCCCGAGCCACCGCGTTTTCGAATACTTAACGAGTTTCAGGTCTAAGCCTTGACAGGCATCGACGAACTCGGCTAAAATTTGCGACCGCTTCGCATAATTCTGGTGGTTAACGATCGACGTCATTGACTCTTCGACTATATTAGGAATTGTTTTTTTGCAGGAATGCTTTGATATTAATGCAAGAGCATGACAGACGCAAGTGATTACAATCACGCTCGGATTCTCCTTACGGAGTAACGCTTTGAAAGACATTTTCTCCGCGTTCATAACCGAAGCGTGATCGCAAGCCATTGCTATAATATTCGAAAAAGGTATTGCATGTTTTACCATGTAATCCTTGAACTGCTTGAAAATACCCGATGCAGTTAATTGTGTTGCGTTTAACTCTAATAGCTTCGGCAATGCCGTAACAACATCGAGTGTCTCTGGATCGACGTATCGCACCAAGAAGGTGAGCCAGCTTTTATTGTTCTGGGTTCCCTTATCGATAAAAATCGCGAATTTAACATTCCTAAGCATCTAAATCGAACGATCCTCTTCGTAACGGCCAAGAACGTTACGTACAATTCCCGAAACTTTAGCCGCGCCCGCAGTCATTTTTTGTACAATAGCCGGATCTACCTCTTTGAAAAAAATTAAAATTGGATTCATCTGCGCATAAGGAATGCTTAATTCGCTACCTAATCTGACGTAGTCCAATTCAGCGATTCGTACCGAGTCTTTAAAGCTATCGATGCTATCCTGGACTACTTCGGGGGGAATTTCATCTGCTATCACAATACCGTTCGCGAAACATTGAGCTTTATGTTCATCTTTACTAGCGTGTCGGTCTAAACTCGAAATTCCCCCTCGGCGGTTTTGTATCACATCACATATAATACATTGAAACTTATAGCAGTCCTCTGGAACGCATCGAATCCACGACTTATACCTACTGTCGGTAGTCCACGCTGTGGAAAATGGATGTGAATAGTGCCCTTTCTTTTTTTCTCTAATTCCGCGAGCCAATTCAGCGGCACCAGTTTGGTGTCGCCTAGATGCGATATGAGCGTGGAGATTTCAAGTATCCACAATTAAAGCCTTTGTTAGCATTAATACGTTCTTTGCCACACTCGAATGCACCGGCTGAGAGGATTTTTTCCGCGTTGACAGATGTTGCGAGCCACAAGAAACGTTCACGTTTGTCAAGCGATAGTATTAGTGCGCTAGTCGCGATAAAAGTCGCCGGAAAGGAGTAGAAAAAAGACAGGTCGAGTCAGCTAGGTAACAGAGAAGCAGTTAGCTCATATGTCATACGTGGATTAAGGTTGTACGCGTCCGATGAGGAAGTGCCGCAAGAATAGAGTTATGCAAATTGTGACGGAATTTTTCTCGACGCATTTCGGAGATTCTCATTATGTCCAAAATTTCAAAGAATTTTGGACGAATCCAAAATTTCAAAGAATTTTGGGCATGAGTCCAAAATTGCAAAGAATCATTCCGCTCAAATTGCTGACATGAGTTTCGAGGGATTGTGAAAATAGTTTCGCATAGTTTAACGTAATCAATTTGTCCCAATTATTCAAAATCTTCTAAGGCTTTCCGTAATCGTTTTCAATAATAATTCTTTGAAAATTTAGTACTCGCAAAGCTCCTATATTACCTGCTTCTACAAAATTGTAAGCTGTGCAAATTGTATATATTTCATTAAATTCAAAAAATTATGGGTCCCTCTTCTTGTTAGCCCGTTTTGTTGTAATGACGCCGCCTAGTTCAATATGGGCATTATTTATCCATACAACTGTTGTGTTATGTGCGTATTTATATAAGCATAAATTGTAAAAATTCTCGCCTGTAAATCACTTAGAATTGTAACGTGAGCAGTCAGTCGGCGAATTAAACACTTTTAAAATAGAAACATATTTCTGGTAAGATGCAGGAAATGTAATATAATTCTAAAATTTTTAGACAAAGCTGTCATTATTCAAACTTTTTAAGTGTCCAAATTGATTTTAAATATCAATCTATTCTATCTAAATTTCACAAGCATGTTAAATCTCTGTATTTCGGATATTATAATACTCTTGAAAAGTTTGAATAATGACATCTTTTCACATTTTCAATTCATATCACCCACGTTTACAATTTACACTGTAAACAGAAACAAACAACTCCATAAACTTTTTAAATATACAAATTACACACACAAACACTAACATTTTCACAAATAGGTATATTAAAGAAACTAACTTGAATTAATATATAAACTTCGATTCCGAAACACCTTTAACATATAAAAGAAGTGTTGTTAATAGCCTTGTTGATCAAGAAATTAAATTATTCCATTGAAAATTTCGAAAAGCAAATTTAGACAAAATTAAATCTTTTTTTAATTACTAATAATTTTTATATAAAATTTACAACAGCTGACACATGAAATTTGATAATTGTTGAAATTCAGTGAAATATTAGGAATTCCCAACACCCTATTGTTAATTGTTACGGTTGTGTTTTATTTAAGACATTTAGGTGCATTATTCTGTGGCGGGGTTACATATTTTACGCGTATTTGCTTATAATAGGGATGAGAATAGTAGTAGTAGAGAAATGGGTATCTTTCTATGTCTGTCTCTTTCTAACTCATTGAAAGTTCCGTAAGGTTATCTGACATCCGGTCTTTAAAGGTGGAGGTTGTCTCTCTCTCTCTCACGTGTGACGTGTGGTTGACGTGTGAAAGATAAAAAAGCAATGTGGGATGGATGTTTGTGGTTAATAAACGTCGGTAGATAGATAGAGAGAAGCGTATGATGACATTCGTAAGTCTCGAATGTAGATAGAAGACTTGACGTTCGCGTTGATAGAGAGAGAGAGAGATAGATGTCGCTGCCTTATGCCATCTGTCTCTGCGATGAGATGTGTGGCGGGCGCGCGCGGGGGGGTTGTCCGTATGTTTTTGCGGTTAAATCGCGTCGAGCGCCGGCGACGAGATAAGCCGCGGACGTAAAATTGGAGACGGGTTTGAAAAATAAATTGCATCAAATTATAAATACATATGTTTAATAAAAAATAATAAAAAATACATATATTTTAATATAAAACCTTAAATTAAAAATACATAAAAAAAAATTATGCATTGAAACCAAGTGGCAACGTGGATATTTTGTCGCATTGAATAATACGTTTGTTATCGTTCGGATCGAGTGCCTTCTTTGTAATACGTATCGAGAAAACATTGTGATTTTTAGATCGTATATGATTACTATTGAGAAATTTTGTTATCTGTTGAAAGAGAACATCTTTACCTCTATTTTTTCAAGGGAAACAATTATTTCGAATATAATGAATTTTCAATGAAATTAAATAGAGCAAACAAGATAGATGTGTCAATGTTTGGGGTAAATTGCCCCAAAATTAATATCTTCGAACAACTCTATGAACTCATAGCAAAATTAATTCGCCCCGGAAAAAAAGTAGAGGAAAGAGGAGGGGATATGAAGAATAAATAAAAGGTGTTGATCTGTTTCGATTGTCTCTCAGTGTCAGAAAATGTCGCCCGAGTTTAATATGCTCGCCAATCTGTACGATGCATACGAAAGAGATTTACAAAACGAGCGTCTTCTCGTTAATGATAAAGGTTACAATCTAAGCAAGAATTATAGAATATCGACGGGGCTAAGTGCAGTACGCGGGTATCTACCGGTAATAAAATTAGCAAGAAGTAGACAAAAGTGCATAGTGTTTACGTCGTACGAATGGAGTCAGTTGTGGGAGCACGAGAAGTTGATTAACGATCATTTACATACCAAGACGTGCGTTTCAACTGAAGTTGGTCGCGCCGAAGAAATCATCTCATCTGTGATGGTAGCAGATATTTTTCAACTAAGACTCTCATGCATATTTAAGGCAAGAACACAGTACGTGTGCAAAATTGAAGGGAATGGAGGTGTGCAAATATGTTTAAATAAAAACATATTTAAACAAATACAGGAATTACGTCCTCTGTTAGAATACAGTATTGCTCGCCTGCATACATTGTCCTTTATGGAATACTACAATCTTATAATAAAATCGGTCGCTGAGAATAAGATCGAGAACGAAACGGTGCCGGCGTACATTCGTAATTTATTGATCTCTAGCGACAACAGTGCGTGGTTTTCCGAGAACGGAGAGTGTATGTTAGAAACGACGATAGTTAATGGTGAAATGGTAAAAAGAGACGTCGGTTCGACAAAAATTTCGTTATTATAATGCTTCGAGCCAGACTAGAAGCACACATCTTAGAACTTGCACGTGTGAAGAGACAAATAGAAACTTATTCTCAAATGAAAAAAGTGATTAACATTTTGGACAAGTTATCGTTGAAATAATGTTAACAAATGAACAATTAGATGGGATCGATCGGGCAATTCGTGCATATTACGAACAAACACTTAATGCGGAAGATATGAAATATTTGCCTAAATATTACGTGGAAAAATTGAGCGGCATTTACTTGCAAAGTGTGTGGCAGATTTTACCGGAAAAATATAAAAAGCAGGCTGAACGGAAATTACCTTGCTACAAACACTGGAATTTACCCGAACATTCTACGCATGTCGACGGCCCACCCGATCCTATATACATGTGTAGGGAATGCGATTTCGATGCTCACAATGGGTGAAAACGTTGAAGAGAACAAGAC
Organism: Geotrupes spiniger; assembly: GCA_959613385.1. Lineage (NCBI taxonomy): Eukaryota > Metazoa > Arthropoda > Insecta > Coleoptera > Geotrupidae > Geotrupes > Geotrupes spiniger. Next base: position 38,728,486 of record OY390737.1, read on the forward strand.
GACGGTCGCGTACGGTCCGAAGAGTCAAAAAGTGACGTGCACATTTTGCGATACACCTATTAGCACAAGGATCAAATCCAGAGCGAATACAAAAACTCACATCTTTGCGATTCTGCTGTGTGCGGTAGGTTTTTGGCCGTGTGCAAGCGGTCCTTATTGTTTGAAGTCGTGTAAAAATATCGAACATTATTGCACCAACTGCGAAGCATATCTTGGAGAATATCGCTGTTAATAGTATGGCTCCAACAATGCTAACGACAATTTTAATATTTTCGATCATCGTGGAGAACACACTGTACATCAGTCGCGGTAGACATTTTCAAGACGCCTTCATCTGCATCGACTATGACCGCTCAAGAAACGACAGCTGCCCCTCCAAATGGAGAAAATTGGAAGTAGCGATAGTGAACGGTACAAATGTGTACAAAACGCCGATAGATACAATGAAAATTGTCAAAAAACATTTAGAATATAAAATTAAATTTGTCAATTTTAAGCGTAATCAGTCTAAAGAATCAAATTGGAAAACGGTAGTGTATTATTCGTACGATTCCAGAAAATTTAAATTAACGTCTGTCAACATTTCCATCATCACAGCTATCGCGACAATCGTTAATCTATTTATACTATTAATCTGTATCTTTATTAAAATAATCAAATGTCAATGTATAACTGTAAGTAATAAATAAAAAACAATCGTTATGTTTTAAGATGTGTTTTATTAAAAAAAAAATACATATATTCGTAATAAGAAGAAATTTTAAACTATGTTTGAATTTATCCAACTATTGTGGTTGTTTGGAAATCCCAACCACTTGACATACACCTTGTTCTTATTGCGTTGTAGAACTTTTTCCACCAAGTAAACGTCATCGTAGCGAGCCTTCTGAAGTTCTTCGTTGTAAAAACAACCTTGGATGGGTCTGCCTTCCATGTCCTCCAGCAGATACGACGCGGGGTTTGTAATTTGAAGTTTTGACACTTTAAATAGTTCTGTAGACCAATTGGGTGTATAGCCTTTATCGAACACGCCCTTAAATTTACTAATACGCACAACGTCACCGACTTTAAAAAATCGTTTTCCGACCATCTTGATGACATTGTAAACGGTAGAAAGCAATGCATCCTCTTTGTCGAGAGTAACATCGCATGGTTTCATTTTTATCGTTCTATGTTTGGTGTTATTGTAGACGGCCGTAACCTGACTTAACACATCGATCCATTTGTATTTCCCGCGTAAACTAAATTCTTTGTAGAGTTTTTCTTTAACGGTTCGTACGACGCGTTCGGCAATAGATGCTTTCATTACGCTGTATGTTTTATAGTGGTTTATATTATATTTCTTCATGAGACTGTCAAAGTTTTTATTAAAAAAATCTTTACCGGCATCTGTTTGCAAATTTTTCGGCGATCGTCCTTTCCGTAATATTCTATGCATGGCATTTTGCACTTCAACTGCACTCTTGTTCTTTATGGCTTCGGTCCACAGATATTTCGAAAAGCAGTCTATTACTATTAAAATGTATTTGTGACCGCGATTCTCGCGAGCATATAAGCCAAACTCCGCCAAATCTGCCTGCCACAAATCATCCAATCCTTTAATTATAACTCGTCGACGTTTAAATTTTCTCCGTGCAGGCTTGTGTAGTTCGTTCATAATTTGTTGCTTCAGTTTATTACTACTACTACTCATTTCGACACTTTAAATAGCTCCGGGGACTTGAGCGATCAAAAGTTTAAGCTGTTCCAAAATATCGATAATAACGCTTACGTCTCGTTTAATAGCGACGTATGTGTCCACAATGTCTTTAATTTTCGACTGTAGTTCACGTTCAACGTTCGTCAATTTCAAATTGATTTTGCGTTCCAAGTCAGCAAGCGTACCCCTAAAGTCACGTTTGATTAAAGCAAGATTTTGCTTAAACGCACTTTCGACAACTCCAATTCCACGTTCGACAACTCCTATTCGTAAAGATAACTTCGAATCAATGGATGCCGGTAGATTTGTAAGAATTAGTTTAATTTTATTGTGCAAGTTTTGTTCGGTCGTGTCGACATATTGTTTCAAATATATCAAATCGTCTTCGGACTCGAGTAATTTCTTCGAAAACCCCTCCGTCACCAACGAATATTTATCGTCATGATCTTGTATATTCCGATGCAGTGTGTCGATACAACTATCGACATAGTTTTTATTTGCAGAATCCAAATTTTCGACTGGTGTTGAAATATTTCGAAATATTTTATTTCCAACGTCAACGACGCGACCGTTCGAACTAACGATAAATTCGGAACATCCTTTGGATCTTAATTGTGATGCAACGATGGTCGCCGACGACGACGACGAAGGGTCGCTTGCAAACCGTCCAAATTTGTCGGTGCTCATAATGATACTGATCGCGTAATTTATTCGATCACGCCGGCTTCACGCAATTCCTCAATAATGGAAACAATTTCATTATGATGTGCATCTTTGTTTCCGGCCGTTTGCGATGCTTTCAACAAACGCAGTCTTTCGACCAATTCATTAATGTCATCCCAGTAAACGTAACGGAATGGTTTGTTGTCGTGAATTACTACGCCTTCACCGATTCTAGTGGATTCACCCCACGAGTAACGAGTCGGAGCGGTTCTTGTACGTGGCGCAGCCGGCGGCGGCGGCGGCGGTTTCTCATTCAATATCGGCTTAACCACATTAATATACTTGCGATTCGTGGACCCCTTAATTTGCTGATTTGGATCGTTTCGTCTTCTATGCGCACTTGTACGTTCCAGAATATCTTTGTATTGCGCTCTATCGACGCGCGTGACTCCCGTAGGATTGTTTTTAAATAGAAGTTCATACAAGCTTGTATGAACATTTTGTAAAGAACACGATATTGCTTATTCTCAGTCGAAAGATTTAGATAGTCGACATCAGGCAGACAAGGAGCTTGAAAATCGCGCCTGGGAAAGGGTGGTGAAATCGAATAACGCGACCGCCGGTGAAAAGGCAAGTGCTTGGCTCGTGACCACAGGTATGAAGGTTAAACGAAAACTCGGAATGGGTGTGGATGCAGAACGTTGCCGCCGCCGTCGTCATCGTCGTCGTCGTCATCATCAGAACCCACAGCATAAAGTAGCATTGAGAAAAGCAATAATTGCAAAGACAAAATTTGCCCTTAAAGATTACAAATCACACGATTTGAAGGAAGGTGCGAAAATTGCGCTTACGGCCGCTAAATTGGCCGTGAAAAATGCCGGTGGGAAAAAATATATTCGAACTCCGCGTGTCATTCCCATCCCGAAGACGGGCGGTATTTTACCTTTTCTCATACCGTTATTCGCCGGTTTGAGTGCACTAGGAGGTCTGGCAGGTTGTGCCGCAGGAATCGCTCAAGCTGTGAATAAAGCCCGCAATGCGAGAGAACAATTGGAAGAGTCGCGGCGTCACAATAAGTCGATGGAATCCATTACTTTAGACACGAAAAAGAAGAGCGGAGATGGGCTCTATTTGGGCCCGTATCGAAAAGGATTGGGGCTTTATCTGTCAAAAAACTTTTAAAGATGCTACCGCACAGGGCGTTAACCGATCGTGATCTAATCAAATATTCTAAAAATATTCATCATTTTCGCGGTGTGTACATGCGAAATGCTTTACCGAAACGGCCGTTTAAAGTGGAATGTGCCATCGTCAATCTGGATGGTGTCGAGGGTGCCGGCACCCACTGGGTTGCATATTGCAAGAACGGCAACATCGTACATTACTTCGACAGTTTTGGTAATCTACAACCGAGCCGCGAATTGACGCGTTATTTGGGAAGCGGTAGCACAATAATTTATAACCACGAAAGAGTGCAAAAGTTTAACAGCGTAAACTGTGGACATTTATGCCTCAAGTTTCTCTACGATTATCATCAGTTATGTCGCGAACGTTCACACTGAAAGGCATGACAAATGTCCTGTCTGCAAACTATTATCCACCGATTGCTTTAGAAGTTGATTCTCAATATGCATTGGGTGTTGTCGGATTTCACATGTATAATACCATACCGAACGTTGAACCGGGTAATAATAAGTTTTATTATGTGGACGATGGCGATGAGAAAGTACTGACAATTCCGTCCGGTTCCTACGAAATCACGGACATTGAATATTATTTACAGAAAATATTGAACGATCCATTGGCAAACGATGCCCAAAAATCGCACACTTTATCGCTGAAACCAAACAATAACACGTTAAAATGCGAAATTAAATCTGTTTTTCGTATAAATTTCGATCACGATGATTCTATTGGTCGAATGTTGGGATTCAGTCGAAGAATATTGGAGCCTGACGTACTGCACGACTCAGATTTACCCGTGCAAATTATAAAGGTCGTCACAATACGAATAGAGTGTAATATTACGACGGACGCCTTCTACGACACGTCGCTTTCGCGCACGCTGTTTGAATTCGCGCCACAAGTTGGCCCAGGATTCGCTATAAATATCGAACCGAGAAATATAATTTATCTACCCGTAAACGTAAAATCCATCGATAATATTACGCTGTCGCTAATCGATCAAGACGGGCATCCGGTGAACTTTCGTGGCGAAGAAATTGTGATTAGACTAGAACTGAAAAAATGGGGTTAGTGTTTAACAACAAGCGTAGTAGTATATCTACAACACAAGAACAGAATTCGTTTATTCGTTCGCTTTCCTCGAAAGTGTTAACACGAGCGAACCGCGCATATCTGCAGTCCTTAGGCTTGAAAGTGAAAAACAAAAATGTCGACGTCTACGGAAAAGATAAATATTTTCGAAGGAGTTAATTTTGACGAAGTCGTTATCAAAGAAGAATATCACACCTACTACCCCAGAATAAGTACTTTTAATTTAAACGATGAAATTCGAATACCCATACAACATCAGGATATTTATACGACTCCATGTGATAGTTACATTTACATAGAGGGTAAATTTACGGAATCTACCGATGGAACGGGTACTTGCAGTCTTGCAAATAACGCTTACGCGTTTCTTTTCGACGAGATAAAATACGAATTAAACGGGGTAGAGATCGATCGCTGCTCCAAGACTGGCATTACATCGGCTCTAAAAGCCTATCTTTCATACAACGACAACGAAAGCAAAGCGTTGCAAATAGCAGGATGGATTCACCCCGCGAAGACTCAACCGACATTACTCGGCAACAGTTTTAGCGCATGCATCCCGCTAAAATTTCTGCTAGGATTTGCCGAGGATTATTCAAAGATCATTATAAACGCACGACAAGAACTTGTATTGCTGCGGAGTCGAACGGACGCAAACTGCTATGTCAATTCAATCGGAACAAAAACGGCAAAAATTCAGATCGAAAAAGTTGAGTGGCACGTTCCGCATATTACGGTCAACGATGAAATGCGATTGGTGTTGCTAAAAACGTTAAATGAGAGCAAATCAATTTTCATACCTTTCCGAAAGTGGGAACTGTTTGAATTGCCGGCGATGAGAAAAACAAAGACAGACATATGGTCCATCAAAAGCAGTACGAGTTTAGACAAACCTCGTTACGTAATCGTGGCGTTTCAAAAGAAAAGGAAGGATAACATTACAGCCGACAGTTCTGTATTTGATCATTCGAACATTACAAATATTAACCTCCATCTTAATACGGAAAAATTCCCCTATGACTCATTACATTTGGAATTTGGTACGAATAGATATGCAGTCGCGTATCGCATGTACGCAATGTTTCAAAATAGTTACTACGGCAGAGCAAATATCACGCCTCTATTAAATTACGATCAGTTTAAAGAATGCGCCATTTATGTGTTTGATTGTTCGAAACAAAACGAATCGGTCAAGTCTTCCACCGTCGATATTAAATTGGAGATGGAAAGTAGCAAAACATTTGATGAGGAGACGTGCGTCCAGTGTCTCATTATACATGATAACGTTGTCGAGTATAATCCTCTCACGGGAATCGTGAGAAAAATCATATGAGTCGTCGTCGTCGTAAATTGTGTGTGACTTTTGCCGAAAAAAAACACGTATTAATAATGAATAGATGGTTAACTGATTACAATTTAGCAAGACGGGGTGACTGGATGTACGTGGCGAGAAATCGAGATCGTTTTCGAAGAAGAATATTATCCATGGAAAACATTATTAGCCCCATTTTAGATAGTGCACACAGAGATAAAATTTATCGAGAGCGGCGATTTCGTTGTCAACAGAGAGACAACAACGTGATTGTTATCGACGTGCAAGGCTTCGGCAACTCGCCAGACGGTTTTATACCGAAAGAACTGTCAATTTCCGATGGAAAAAAGTCCGTTCATTTTGTGTTTAAGCCCAGCATCCCGTTTAAGAAATTATCGCCGGCAATGAAGAAAGAAATTCGATGGCTGGATGATCATTTTCATATTAAATACTGCGAGGGTAACGTATCTCTTAACGAGGTTGCATCGATTCTTCGTAGATTTTGCGATTCATCCAGTGTGATATATGTAAAAGGTTATCAAAAAGCTCGTTTCCTAAAGACGTATTTAAATAACGAAATTGTTAATATGGAGCATCTAATAATACGCCGCCGCCGCCTAATTTAATAAAAACAAATGCTGCATGTTTTTACCATAGGAATACTTTAAGTTCTTGTACAGTGCATAATGTAAATGTATTATATGATTTTTTAATGAATTAAAATAATAAATCAAATTTAGATTTTCGTTTTATTTATCGCAGGAAATTATTTTCCTCGTTCCCTATCACAAACTATTTCTTATCGATGTTAACCAATTTTTTCCCGGTTATTACGTAATTGTTTTCCTCAAGCGCGCGCCAAATTATTTCTTATCGTACTCTTTTTCATATATAAGGAAAACTAATCCAATTTTCATTTATTATGTCTTCTATTGCAACAAGCGAAAGTGTCGGTGAAAACCAAGTGGTATACAGTGACGAAAGTTCAATTACATTCGAGGAAGATCGACTGGCAGATTTTGACGACGACGACGAGGTAAATAGTGGCGATTGTGGTTACGAGACATCTTCAGATCATTCAGAAACACTTGAGATTCAAGATATTCATCATAATCGCCGATTTTTTTCACTTAACAACCAACAGTGTCATTTTGTATGTGTGTTTCACTCGGGATTTACGAACGGCTTTGATTTATCGTATTGTACCAGTTGTTATTTATTACGTGGTTATAATTATCACAATTTCGACGACCAGCACCACCACGGCTTTTATCCATACGTTCAACACCAAATTTTGAACATTTTTACATTATATAACACGAGATTTGAAACTTGTTGTGAGTGTAGTTGCGTGTTGGCAATCTCTTGCCCCTTTAGCCTTTGCCCGGTTTGCTACAATCACACACGTCATGGATTGTTGTGAAGAGTTAAATAAATTGGGTGCAGGTGTTGACCTCAAGGAGACGGTGAAAATTGCAACCTTACAAAAAGACTTTAAATACCGTATAATAAAGATACGATCGGCTGCGACACGCTTCGGTACGGCCATCATCGTCGAATTAGAAGAGGTAAATGTATTCCTACCAAAGCGTTTCTCCAAACATTTTACTCCGGAAAAGATTGATGCCTTCAATTCAGAATCGTCGTCATGGTTTCTCATATTTAAAGATGTGAGACTTGTCTTGGGCAAGGAAACGCCTATTATTTCATTCGAAAAGCAATAGAAAGACATTATCCCCCCGCACACACACACACACACACGACAACGAAATCATCAGACCTGGTGGTTACTTGTTGACGAATTATATAAATCAAGTGTAACGAAAAGTGAATTTGAACAATTATTACAATTGAACAATGATAGTATTGAAATTGTTGAACATTCGCTACAAAACGCCGTAAACAACAGCGTGGGAAAAAAACGATGCTTAGAAACTGAACTTGCCCTACTAAAATCGTACAATGTCAAAATTTTAAATAAATTGCACAGTTTCCGTAATCATCATCAAGGTGGAGATTTAGCAACACCCTCCTCATCTACATCTTCTTCTTCGAGCAGTTTATGGATAAAACGTGAAAAGGTAATAAGTAGTAGTAGTAGTATTAACTATTATTAAAGTTTTTCTCTTGTTACAGATCCAATCGGCCTTCAAGAAGAGAATTCAAACAATAGCAATCGTGAATCTGCGACATCACGAACCTGAGGATTTCTTCGAAGATGCTTTCCACCTCTTTTCCGAAGAGATCGGCAAGAGTGTTCAATGGATGACAACGATAAAAGTAAATTTAACGTTTTGTGGTAAATATTCAAAAGTGGATGCATTCGCTGTTGATACCGTTGCCAATGAACAATTTAGCTTTAAATATTTTAATACGACAAATTTTATTGTAAACGTATCGAGCAACATTGTGGATGTTTACGGAGAATTTATCGCACAAATTCGCCTGCACATGGAAGAGTTTCAGTTACGCGATAGTGGGTGGGCATTAAGAGAAATTATTCATTTAATGATAAATACACCTTTACGCGGTGCTAGTTACATTGACCTACCCCCATTTATTGCAAGGAGGAAAGCAATTGTTAATATTCGAAACACTGACAAATTGTGTTTTATTTGGTCTGTTCTGGCCGGTCTATTTAGAATTTTTTCCGTAAGTGTTAACGATTTCCCGCAAAACTATCACGAAATTTTAAATTTAAGAAATATTCAATTTCCGATAAAATTTAACGATATTGCCAAATTCGAAAAACAAAATCCAAATATTTCGATTAATGTGTTCGGCATTCAAAATCTTCAAATCATAGGTCCTCTCTATCACACGAAATATGTAAAGGAAAATCACATTAACCTACTGCTACTTTCAAACAAACGATCACAGCATTATTGCTGGATTTCCGATTTGGCCAAACTCTGTCGTACTCAAATCTCTAAACACAATGATAAAATACACATATGCGATCGTTGTTTATGTCATTTTAATAGCAAGGAACAATTAGAATCGCACACGCTGGACTGTTTAAATTTTAAACCTGTGAAAGTTGAAATGCCCAAAGAGAACGTTTTAAAATTTAAATCGACAATGCATCAGTTCAAGGCTCCGTTCGTTATTTATGCCGATTTAGAATGTTTGACGAGCAAGGTGGACGACGACGACGACGAATCGACGACGACGACGATGGCGACATATCAATCGCATATTCCATTTAGCATTGCTTATCAGGTCGTGTGTGCAACAAATGATGCTCTCTCACATTTTGAGCTTTATCGCGGCGAGAATGCCATTCGATGGTTTATGTTACAATTACAAAAGGAGGCTGACATTTTTTTGAAATATCTAAGCCTCAATTTGCCGCTCATCGCATTAACGCCTGCGCAGCAACGAGAATACGACACTGCAAAGATTTGCTATTTATGTCGTAACGTTTTTGTTAACGATTCGTCCAGTGAGAACTCGAAAGTTTGCGATCATGACCATGCGACGGGGTACTATCGCGGCGCGCTCTGTAAATTATGTAATTTAAATTTCAAGCCTAATAATGTTCTTCCAATTTTCTTTCATAATCTATCCGGCTACGATGCACATTTTCTCGTTAAAGAGTTGAACTTTGACGATGGAAAAATTGATATTTTACCAATAACGCGCGAAAGGTACATTTCTTTTACGAAAACCTATCGTAAAAATAACAAGACCATCAAACTTAGATTTCTAGACAGCTATAAATTTCTTCCGTTTTCTCTCGATGAATTGGCCAGTTCGTTGACATCATCATCATCATCATCAACGCACAACTGTATCTTTTTACATAAAGAATTTCCAAATGATTTCCATCTCTTATCGAGAAAATGTCCGTTCCCATACGATTATCTCAATTCCTGGCTTAAATTAAACGACCGCGTTCTACCGTCTAAAGCAGATTTTTACAGTTTATTACACGAACGCGTTATAAGCGACGAAAGCTATGCGTACGCATGGAAAATTTGGAAGCACTTTAATATTCAGACTCTTGGTGAATATTCAGACCTTTATCTAAAGACCGACGTCCTTCTGTTAACCGATGTATTTGAAAAATATCGTCGTGTCTGTTTAACCACATACGGTCTTGATCCAGCAAATTTCTACACCTCGCCCGGATTTGCGTGGGAATGCATGTTAAAAATTACGGATGTCAAACTTGATCTGCTAACCGATATCGATATGATTTTATTTGTTGAAAGAGCCGTTCGCGGAGGCATTGTGCAGGTTACTCATCGACATGCCCTTGCAAATAACCATTTGTTGCCGAATTACAATTCTAATGAACCGGAATCATACATCATGTATTTCGATGCTGTTAATCTTTACGGGTGGGCAATGTCTCAACCTTTACCCCATAAGGAATTCACGTGGGTGACTGCCACCGATGAAAATTTACTTCGGGACATATTTCAACATCTATCGCTGGAAACGTCTTCATGCGACGAATACGGATATATCTTCGAGGTTAGTCTAAGATATCCGAATTCTTTGCATCGGTCGCACAGTGATTTGCCACTTCTACCTCACCATTTAAACGTTTCTAAATCGAAAAAATTAATGTGCACTCTCTTCGACAAGGAGAAATATATCTTGCATTACACGAATTTACTTCAGGCGGTACAGCTCGGCATTGAAATTACGCACTTTCATCGAGCCTTAAAATTTAAACAGTCAAAATGACTTCAAGTATATATCGATTTAAATACACGCTTGCGAGCCGCAACGAAAGAACCCTTCGAACAAGCGCTCTACAAACTCAAAAATAACGCCGTCTTTGGCAAGACAATGGAAAATTTACGAAATCACCGCGATATTAAATTGGTGACGACATGGAAGGGTCCTTTCGGCGCCGGAGCTCTAATTGCCAAACCCAACTTTCGATCCGTCACCGTTTTCGACGAAAATCTAATCGCGATAGAAATGAATAAAACATGTATTCGCTATAATCGGCCAATTTACGTTGGCATGTGCATTTTGGACATTTCAAAACGACTAATGTACGATTACCATTATAATTACTTCTCCAAAATTATACAAAATACTAAACTGCTATATATTGATACCGACAGCCTAATCTATAGATTTACAATTAATTCCAATGAATTGAATATCTATGAAATTATGGCCCGAGACTGCCAGACGAAATTCGATACGAGCGGTTACCATCCAAATAATTCATTCGGGATTCCATGCGTAAATAAGAAAAAAATTGGCATGATGAAGGACGAACTCAATTCCAAACCACTGGAATTTAACGTAATTTCCGAATTTGTCGGTATCAGACCGAAAATGTACGCGGTTCGAGTCTACGGTTTGTGCAATGATATTATGCGTGCAAAGGGCGTGTCTGCATCTTCCATGCGACAAATTGATTTTCAAACGTATAAAGATGTTCTCTTTCAACAGATAACAAAATTTCTCAATAGTAATCATATACGATCTAAAAATCACAATGTTTTCTCGATACGTATTACAAAGAAGGCACTCGATCCGAACGATAACAAACGTATTATTCAATGCGACAAAATATCCACGTTGCCACTTGGTTTCAATGCATAATTTGTGTCTGTGTGGGAGTTTTTTTTATGTATTTTTAATTTAAGGTTTTATATTAAAATATATGTATTTTTTATTGTTTTTTATTAAATATATGTATTTATAATTTGATGCAATTTATTTTTCAAACCCGTCTCCAATTTTACGTCCGCGGCTTATCTCGTCGCCGGCGCTCGACGCGATTTAACCGCAAAAACATACGGACAACCCCCCCGCGCGCGCCCGCCACACATCTCATCGCAGAGACAGATGGCATAAGGCAGCGACATCTATCTCTCTCTCTCTCTCTCTATCAACGCGAACGTCAAGTCTTCTATCTACATTCGAGACTTACGAATGTCATCATACGCTTCTCTCTATCTATCTACCGACGTTTATTAACCACAAACATCCATCCCACATTGCTTTTTTATCTTTCACACGTCAACCACACGTCACACGTGAGAGAGAGAGACAACCTCCACCTTTAAAGACCGGATGTCAGATAACCTTACGGAACTTTCAATGAGTTAGAAAGAGACAGACATAGAAAGATACCCATTTCTCTACTACTGAGAATATTTATGAAAACGTTGTAGAGGTTTATTGCTTTCCCCCATACCACACTAGCCCTAGCGGTGGGGTTGTTTACGGGAAGCACGCGCTCGTCATCGTATCAAAAACATTACCAGTTTTACTCTCACAGGGGCGTGCGGGCATGCGGCGAATGTTTGTCGCAGTAGATGCGTTGTTATCGTGATTTTTGTATTATGGTCATTGGTGCGAACAATGACTAGTATTATTCGTTGGTTATTAAGAGATATTAATGACAACTGCTTGGAGTATGTTACAGTTGCGCGAGTGATTGCCAGTGGAGTTGTGCAGACCGAATGCAGTGGTGTTGCTGTTGTTGCTGTTGCCGTTGTTACGGCCGTTGTTGTTGTTGTTGTTGTTGTTGTTGTTGTTGTTGCGTGATGCAACTGGGTTCCCGGTGAAAATTTTTTTTTTCTATTAGCTAGCTATCTACCTGTGTCATGGAATGCGGAGGTGACGCATTCCTGTCAGCGTGGCGCGGCGGGATCGCACTGGGGCAAATTGACGCAATTCAGAGGAATTGTTGGTACGCGGGCTGTCTGCTGACGGCATGTGTGCGCAGGCATGCAAATGCAACTAATCTAGCGGTACTATAGCACGCAGGTAACGGCGTGATCGCTTGACCTGGACGCAAGTTCAGTGGTACATTGTATCTGTTCTGGTCAGATAATGGGCGCGGGCACGCAAGTGCATCGTACGTGACTTGACTATCTGGTTGACTCTGTCTATTAACTATTCTCTTTGACGCTACGAACTAACGTTAGGTGTATACGAAGATCACCGCTGGAGCAGCAATGGAGAGACGGATAAAGAAGGTGTAGGCACGATCCGAAGAGTCTGAAGCAAGGGTGCTGGAGCACCCGGTATGTTAATGCTCTAATTATGGTCGGTATTCATAATCACTAATTACTGTTTGTCTTTCATGTTGCTTGCCGTAATATTTGGTTACCCGAATGCACGCCCATGTGAGAGCATCATCTGTCGGTCCGCGGGCATCATTCGAGGAGAGGAGTTTGGCAACGTAAACACATACTTGACTTGCATTGGGCTGTGTGAGAGGGAAAGCAATTATATTAATAGGCGCCACTTATTAAGGGTGCAGTAGTTTTGTACGCCGGGCGTTTCCTGGTATTCGAGATATATTGTGCATCTTGCACTCCGTACAATTAACATGCAGTTTTATGCATCGCTCCCAATCATCGATGTATTTACTTAATATGCTCCCTCCGTGCGAAATTTTCGAACCGACCTCCCTAACATAATCTCACATCATATTATGCCTTTTAATATGAACAGCACGCAAAATGAGTCTTTTATCGATTTTTTCGAGTATTTTTTTATCAAATTTTCTATCAAATTGTTAACAACAAATATTACTTGCAATCATTCTCCGTTGCATTCATCATTCATTTTAATTTTTGTAGTATTTTTTTCTCATTTTCATTGCGTTTGTAGAAGCGGTAAGCGGTGTACGTGATTTTAATTTGGCGCGAAAATTACTGCGAAACGCGAAACCTGATTGATGTTGTATAGTCGACGTTATCGCGTCTATTTTAAGATAACGAGGCGACCTCCGCCGAACTCGGTTTCGGCACAGCTCGACTGCCGTCCCCACTTTTACCACTTTTGGGCAGCGGCTTGAGGAGAAGCCGCCAGCGGCGGTTCAAATATGAGAGCACTGACGCTCTTCGGAATCTTCTTCTTCGTCTCCTTGTTATTCTCGATAGTATATTGTTTGGTACCTGGTCGACAGGCACGTCATTGGTCCAAAAGGTAAAATATTGTTACTAACGCGGTTACCGTGATTGTAATGGATGTCTATATTTAGTGCTATGTATTTTGGACTCGAAGTTTACGAATTATAAGGTATGGCTATAAATTTTGTTCCGATATACAAGATATAACGATTGACATAACCTCTATTTATACTTATACATAAAATGTTACAATTTTCTTTATTTAATGTTACTTTCACTTAGTTTAGTCGATTATTAATATACAAGCTGCTATAATATTCGAAATCTTTTAGGTTTTAATTTGTATATTGTGTTTAATATTGAAAAGATTGAAATAAACATTACGCAGTCTGCGGAAACATAGATTTTCTTTTATTACATGTTTTATTACGTTATTTTCTGCACATTGTGCTGTTATATTGAAATAACAGTACATTATATATATATATATATATATATATATATATACAATTATTGTACAAACAATCAAACATACGTAAATACACAAACTTACTTAACAAACAAACACCAACAGATACTTTACCAACACTTAATGAAAATTGGTTGGATAATTTGACAAGTGTTGACATCCCTTATAATGTGAAGTTAGGTCCAAAATTTTCAATTCCTACTAAATATTTACCTATAGACAATATCATCGCTTGCATTGAAAATGCAATTGATGAAATTGAACCAGATATTCAAAATTCAATTCGTTCTAAATGTGTAAACATTATTACTAATTTCAAAAAACATTATAAGGAAAATAACAAATCCAATCCTTTTCAACGTTATTTTTATGAAACTAAACAGTTTCTTAAAAATAATCCAAATTTAATTGTCACTCGCGCTGATAACAGTAATAAAACTATTATCATATATAAAGTTGATTATGAAAAGAAAATGATTGGTTTGTTAGAAGATGACAGCACTTATAAAAATTACCTTTTGATCCTACTTTGCAAATTCAAAACAATGTTAATGATTTAATTAATAAATGGGAAAAAGGTCATTTTATTACTAGAAAATTATCCAACGAATTGAAAAGGCATAACTCACTTCCACCGAGAATATACAGGTTGCCTAAAACACACAAACAAAATATTCCATTGATACCAATAATATCAAGTGTACAGAGTCCTACTTACAATTTATCAAAATTTTTCTCTCAAATTTTAAGTAACATTGTTGGTAACCAACAATATAATGTTAAGAATTCGTGGGAACTGGTTGAATTTTTAAGAAATCAAACAGTTCCTACGAATTTTCAACTTGTCAGTTTAGATGTAGTATCTTTATATACAAATATTCCTACTAACTTAGCATTGGATATTATTGGTAAAAAATGGAATATTTTGAAAGATTTTTGTAAAATTCCGAAATCGCAATTTTTGAAAGGGATTGAGTTATGTCTAAATTCATGTTACTTCCAATACAAAAACAACTTTTATACACAATCATTCGGCACTGCTATGGGTTCACCCATTTCAGCAGTAGTATCTAATTTAGTAATGGAAGACTTAGAGCTAACGTGTTTAAATAAACTAAATTTTGATATTCAATTTTATAAACGTTATGTTGATGACTGTTTAGCTTGTATTCCAATTACTAAATCAGATACTATAACACACATTTTCAATTCCTATCACCCACGATTACAATTTACCCTAGAAACACAGACAAATAACACCATAAATTTTTTAAATATACAAATTACACACACTAACACTCACATTTTTACAAATTGGTACATTAAGGAAACTAATTGCAATAGATACATAAACTTCAGTTCCAATACACCTTTAATATATAAAAGAAGTGTTGTTAATAGCCTTGTTGATCAAGGAATTAAATTATCACATCCGAAATTTCGAAAACCAAATTTAGACAAAATTAAATCTTTTTTAATTACAAATAACATTCCAAATTCATTTTTCGAAAAGTTAATTAGGCGTAGAATTCACAATTTATATAACAACAATGCAAATCTAATATCTACTAATAACGATATTAGATATGCATCACTTCCGTATATCGGAACGCATTAAACATGTTCTAAAGCCATACGATATTATAATTGCACACACAACTATAACACAGGTAAAAACATTTTTACACAACTTAAACCACAAATACCAAATTTTTTATTATTATTATAATTGCGGGTTAAATTATTTTTATATTATTATATATATATATGTTTTTTTCCTTATAGTTTTTGTGATTTCAAATTGTATTGTACTGAATTAAATGTTGGTCGAATATCCTAACTACGTTCTTTACAAGGTTTTCCCTAGTTCTTGCAGTAAATACTGGGATATATAGAAAGTCGGCCTTGTTACCGCGATAGGTTTTATTTAATGTCATTTGTCATATTAATGTTTATTGCTTGACAAGGGTTTTCGAAACACCTTTTTGCAAAAAAAAGGTGTCGCAATAAACTTTAATATTGCTAAAAGTGTTTTATTCAACGACTGACTGCTCATGATACAAGATAAGTACCATTTTTTATATATATATAGTGGTGTAGAAAAAAATATCAATTTTTTTTCTGAGTTTCTTCTCTCAACATTTGTAAGGTGTAGTAGTATACTGGGAAGGTAGACAGTTTTTGAAATGGGAAAAATAATCACTGGCAGTGGGTAGATCATTTATTAACGTTTCGGTCAACTATGTGGCCTTTTTCAAAATAACTATAAAAGAGTAAAGTCAAATTAGCATAACATACATTAGAATTATGAAACAAATAAGTATTGTGATAAAGCACTTAAACAAACTACAGATATTAAAAAAAAAAATACATATGGTGAAACTAGTTTTGTCGATTAAAATAAATGTGCGTAATCAGTAATTCATCCGAAAGAAATGTACAATGTAAAAACAGGTGTCGTCGTGTGTGAATACTGACCTTATAAAGGTATCAACATGTGAGAATTTTCTACATAAAAGCAATATATTGCAATTAAGGTTAACAATTAATCGGTAGTACATACATGCAATTTGAATTGATACAGACAAACTAGATAATACAAATTGTGAACAAATAAAATAACTTACGATTGAGAGAGTTCGTTGAAGCACAGCGAAATCTTCACACGGACTGTCACAAGTATAATGGTAAAAATCGTACGGTATGTGGACCGTAGTACGTATGTATTTATTGGCGCATGAGTGGAACGTGTAAAATAAAATTATTTCAATATAAGAATGTATGGCATTAGAATAATAACGTAAACTATATCATAAGGAAATTAATAATAATAGATATAAGCATGGAGCTAGAAAAACATTATAATAAAAGAACGTTAAGTGATGGGGAAATAGTAATTCCGGGGTAAGTTATATAAGAACTAAAAAAATTTGGAAAATTAGAACGCAAGATTAAAAATATGTAGAAGTAATAAAATGAGTTAAAAAATAAAAGTGTTAGATGTTTTGAAAGTAAAATTGTGATAAATGTTCGCAATCTGATTTATCATTGACTGTGTTCTTTTTGAATAAAAATCATCTCGAGTACAAGTCTGGCTTTAAGGTTTCGTTCGGTTGTAAGGATGGAGGCGGCGTTGAAGTTGAATTTGTGTCCGGTGTCATTTTGGTGTTTTTTTAATGCAGTGTTATTGTTGCTGTATTTGTGTCCTTTTAGTCTCTCCTGTAAGTGTTGCTTTGTCTGTCCGATGTAACATTTGTTGCAGTGTGTGCATGGTATTTTGTAGACACAGTGACTAATTTTGGGAAGTGGAGTTTTCTGATTTAAATGAGTGAACGTGTGTTTTTTTAGGGTATATGTGGATTTATGTGCGACGGTGAAATTGTAGGGAGACAGTATTGTATTAATTTTTTCAGACAGTTGTGGTATATATGGAATACTGATATATTTTGGGATGGTGTTATTATTATTATTATGGTGGTTAAGTTGTTTTGTGCTATTGTACATTTTGTTAATTCGTTGTTTGAAAATGGTATTTACAAGATGTGATGGGTAATTATTATTGATAAGTGTTTGTTTTGCTTTTATAATCGAAATATCACGGTGTAATGGGCTAGTTAATTTAATGGCATGGTCGGCAAGGCTTATAATAATAGATTTTTTGTGCGAGAGCGGTTGTATAGAATTAAAATGTAAATATCTGCCTGACCATGTGGGTTTGGTATACCACATGGTGGTGATACATGTACGGCGGTGAAAGATGGTCATGTCAAGAAAATTTATTTTGTTATCACTTTCGATTTCAAAAGTAAATTGAATATTGGGGTGGTACTCATTGAATTTATTGATCACGTAAAGGTGTTGGTTAATGGGAAGGGCAGTTATGATATCATCGACATAACGTTTGTAAAACGGTAAGTTAAATTTTAATTGGGGAATAACAGTTGATTCTAGGTCTTCGATGACAAGTTGTGCTATGGAACTTGAGATGGGGGAACCCATGGCAAGTCCGTCAAGTTGAATATAGAATTGATTTTTAAATTGGAAGTAGGTGGAAGTGAGTGCGATTTTAATGCGTGCGAGAATTCGTGTAAGAGTAGGTTGGTGTGTTGTTTAATTAGGTCCCATTTCTTTTGAATAATTTCTAAAGCGAGTGAAACGGGGATGTTAGTGTACATAGATTCTATGTCAAGGGATATAAGTAAATGGTTATTTGTGATTTTTGTGTGATCAATAAATTCTTTGAAATCCCAAGAATCTTTTATGTAATATGGACTTTTATTAATGACGAAGGATAAACATTTCGAGAGGTATTTGGATAAATTGTAGGTAGGGCTTTGACATGAAGCAACGATAGGTCGGAGTGGAATTTCGTGTTTATGGATTTTAGGTTGTCCATAGATTTGTGGTGTGTGTGGGTTGTTAATTTTAATTGAATCATGTTCGTCAGGTTTGTCTTTTTTCCAGCGTTTGACCATATCAGTGATTTTTTGTTGGAAAATAGGAGTATTTATTCACGGGTTTATATGTTGTGTTATTATTAAGTTGTATTATTTTGTTATTGTAGTCAGTTGTGTCCATGATAACGGTTTTGTTGCTTTTGTCAGGTTTAAGGATAGTAATTTGGGGATTGTTATGGACAAAAGTTTTAGTTTTTTTTATATTATTAACGAGTATTTTTTCATTGGCAGTTAGTTGTTTAGGGTTTTTTTGTTTAAAAGTATGTAGTGTATGACTAATTTTAGTACGGATGTCTAGTTTGTGTTCATTTGGGAGATCTGTTATGGCAGCTTCAACGTTAGCGATAATGTTATGTGTAGGAGCGGTTTTATTATTTGTGTGTATACCAAAATTAGGACCTAGGCTTAGGATGTGTAAACAATTATTCGGAATGGGAGTATTTGAGATATTTTGTACCCAATTATCGTTAGTAGTGGTGTTAAGCTGGTTGTGATTTGTAATTTTTTAATTTTGCGTATTTGACGATTCTTGGTTAGGATGAAATGTTTTTCTAGCTTTACAAGTTGTGCATTGTAGTAGATGAGAATATGGTTAGTTTGTGTGCTACAGTGTGTCAAATATTTGTTTTTATATATGTAATTTTTTTTCATTAAAGCGTTTGTGTTGAGTACAATATCGGTGAGTAAATTGTTTAAAATTTGTTTCCAAAATTTTTTTATATTGGACTCAAATTTGTTTCGTATTTGTATGTTTGTGAAAGTGATATGTCGTAGATTAAAATTTAAAAAAGTAGGTTTTAAGTCTTCTTTTTTACAGATGGTTAAAAATAATTTTTGATTAATTAGATTTTTCAATTTACGTTCCATTTTTATAATATAGTTATATAGTGGTATATACTGGTATATTGTATATTGTATATTATAAAACAAATATTTGACATACTGTATCACACAAACTAACCATATTCTCATCTACTACAATGCACAACTTGTAAAGCTAGAAAAACATTTCATCATAACCAAGAATCGTCAAATACGCAAAATTAAAAAAAATACATGATCACAACCAGCTTAACACCACTACTAACGATAATTGGGTACAAAATATCTCAAATACTCCCATTCCGAATAATTGTTTACACATCCTAAGCCTAGGTCCTAATTTTGGTATACACACAAATAATAAAACCGCTCCTACACATAACATTATCGCTAACGTTGAAGCTGCCATAACAGATCTCCCAAATGAACACAAACTAGACATCCGTACTAAAATTAGTCATACACTACATACTTTTAAACAAAAAAACCCTAAACAACTAACTGCCAATGAAAAAATACTCGTTAATAATATAAAAAAAACTAAAACATTTGTCCATAACAATCCCCAAATTACTATCCTTAAACCTGACAAAAGCAACAAAACCGTAATCATGGACACAACATAATAATACAACTTAATAATAACACAACATATAAACCCGTGAATAAAGACCCAACTCCTATTTTCCAACAAAAAATCACTGATATGGTCAAACGGTGGAAAAAAAGACAACCTTTTCAAACCTGACGAACATGGTTCAATTAAAATTAACAACCCACACACACCACAAATCTATGGACAACCTAAAATCCATAAACACGAAATTCCACTCCGTCCTATCGTTGCTTCATGTCAAAGCCCTACCTACAATGTATCCAAATACCTCTCGAAATATTTATCCTTCGTCATTAATAAAAGTCCATATTACATAAAAGATTCTTGGGATTTCAAAGAATTTATTGATCACACAAAAATCACAAATAACCATTTACTTATATCCCTTGACATAGAATCTATGTACACTAACATCCCCGTTTCACTCGCTTTAGAAATTATTCAAAAGAAATGAGACCTAATTAAACAACACACCAACCTACCCTTACACGAATTCTCGCACGCCCTCAAAATCGCACTCACTTCCACCTACTTCCAATTTAAAAATCAATTCTATATTCAACTTGACGGACTTACCATGGGTTCCCCCATCTCAAGTTCCATAGCACAACTTGTCATCGAAGACCTAGAATCAACTGTTATTCCCCAATTAAAATTTAACTTACCGTTTTACAAACGTTATGTCGATGATATCATAACTGCCCTTCCCATTAACCAACACCTTTACGTGATCAATAAATTCAATGAGTACCACCCCAATATTCAATTTACTTTTGAAATCGAAAGTGATAACGAAATAAATTTTCTTGACATGACCATCTTTCACCGCCGTACATGTATCACCACCATGTGGTATACCAAACCCACATGGTCAGGCAGATATTTACATTTTAATTCTGTACAACCGCTCTCGCACAAAAATCTGTTATTATAAGCCTTGCCGACCATGCCATTAAAATAACTAGCCCATTACACCGTGATATTTCGATTAAAAAAGCAAAACAAACACTTATCATTAATAATTACCCATCACATCTTGTAAATACCATTTTCAAACAACGAATTAACAAAATGTACAATAGCACAAAACAACTTAACCACCACAATAATAATAATAACACTATCCCAAAATATATCAGTATTCCATATATACCACAACTGTCTGAAAAAATTAATACAATACTGTCTCCCTACAATTTCACCGTCGCACATAAATCCACATATACCCTAAAAAAACACACGTTCACTCATTTAAAACAGAAAACCCCACTTCCCAAAATTAGTCACTGTATCTACAAAATACCATGCAAACACTGCAACAAATGTTACATCGGACAGACCAAGCAACACTTACACGAGAGACTAAAAGGACACAAATACAGCAACAATAACACTGCATTAAAAAAAACACCAAAATGACACCGGACACAAATTCAACTTCAACGCCGCCTCCATCCTTACAACCGAACGAAACCTTAAAGCCAGACTTGTACTCGAGATGATTTTTATTCAAAAAGAACCTAACACAGTCAATGATAAATCAGATTGCGAACATTTATCACAATTTTACTTTCAAAACATCTAACACTTTTATTTTTTAACTCATTTTATTACTTCTACATATTTTTAATCTTGCGTTCTACTTTTCCAAATTTTTTTAGTTCTTATATAACTTACTACGGAATTACTATTTCCCCATCACTTCAGCGTTCTTTTATTATAATGTTTTTCTAGCTCCATGCTTATATCTATTATTATTAATTTCCTTATGATATAGTTTACGTTATTATTCTAATATCTTACATTCTTATATTGAAATAATTTTATTTTACACGTTCCACTCATGCGCCAATAAATACATACGTACTACGGTCCACATACCGTACGATTTTTACCATTATACTTGTGACAGTCCGTGTGAAGATTTCGCTGTGCTTCAACGAACTCTCTCAATCGTAAGTTAATTTATTTGCTCACAATTTGTATTATCTAGTTTGTCTGTATCAATTCAAATTTCATGTATGTACTACCGATTAATTGTTAACCTTAATTGCAATATATTACTTTTATGTAGAAAATTCTCACATGTCGTTGATACCTTTACAAGGTCAGTGTTCACACATGACGACACCTGTTTTTACATTGTACATTTCTTTCGGATGAATTACTGATTACGCACTTCATTTATTTTAATCGACAAAACTAGTTTCACCATATGTATTTTTTTTTCTTTTTAATAGCTGTACTTTGCTTAAGTGCTTTATCACAATACTTATTTGTTTCATAATTCTAATGTATGCTATGCTAATTTGACTTTACTCTTTTATAGTTATTTTGAAAAAGGCCACATAGTTGACCGAAACGTTAATAAATGATCTACCCACTGCCAGTGATTATTTTTCCCATTTCAAAAACTGTCTACCATCCCAGTATACTACTACACCTTATATATAGTATTTACACGAAAGATGGTCGAATCTTACACCTCAATGGTGCAGTGAACATTAATTAAAACAGGTCCATGAAGAGTAACTGGTGGATCGCTAGACAATATATTTTCTGTGTTATTACCCTTCGTCAGTAGCGATTACAAAGAACTTTAGTTGTTGAAATACCTTTCGTGTAAACTTTACATTTTGCTGTCAGATTTGACAAGACACATTTTTAATATATATAGTATGTGTTTTGTATTTTCTTTACCAGTTTCTGTATTAGGTATGTGGAGGTTATTGGGTTTTCTGGTAATAATTAATTAAACTAATGATTTTTTTCCATTAACGTTTCGACTCTTATTTGAGTCTTCCTCAGAATTTTTATTTTCCTATATCTATAACAATTAAGAGAAAATTAATTAAATTAAATTATGATCACATATTTCAAATTATGTGCATAAAACATTCGACAATACAAAATTGGTGTGTAAAACATTATTTACTCTAATGATAGGAAATCTAATTACAAACAGACTTAAAGTAAAATTCATAAACAGAGCGACTTACCGAAACGAAATTACTCTCGTGCATTTCACAAACATCAAACAGGAACAATGGTTGTATACACAGTACCATGTATTATTGTTATTTTGTAAAAAACATTTTAAATATCCATTATATTAACGCACATTTATTAAAACACATGTAACCTATAAACCGAATTGCACGTGGTCAATCGTAATTTTGCGTATGGTCAATGTAACCAATGAATTTCCAAAAATAGATGTCTGAAAATAATATTTTAAAGAAAACTGAAAACTGAAACATTGAAAAAATATAATAACGATACAGTTGAAATGCCACATAATTAACATCGACCCGTTTGTTATTCTAGAATAGTGAGTATAATATTTAAATAAATTTATAAATTGATGTTAAATTTTGAATATCAGTTCTATCATTTATTGCGTTTTTATGTTTCTTTATCTGAATCATCTCTAGGACATTTCTTTTAATTCTTTGTTTTCTCTTTCTAATATGTTAATATCTTCGATGTTGAAATTAAAACTATCTCCGGTGTTTCTTATGTGACTTTTCAAAGCTGTACCATTTTTTTAATATTTGTGACCTTTTAACCTCTCTTCTAAATATTGCTTAGTTTGCCCTATGTACACTATTCTAGAATAACAAACGGGTTGATGTTAATTATGTGGCATTTCAACTGTATCGTTATTATATCTATTCAATGTTTCAGTTTTCTTTAAAATATTATTTTCAGACATCTATTTTTTGGAAATTCATTGGTTACATTGTCCATACGCAAAATTATGATTGACCACGTGCAATTCGGTTTATAGGTTAAATGTGTTTTAATAAATGTGCGTTAATATAATGGATATTTAAAATGTTTTTTACAAAATAACAATAATACATGGTACTGTGTATACAACCATTGTTCCTGTTATATGGTATAATATATATACAATATATATATATATATTGAAAATGTGTCTTGTCAAATATGACAGAAAAATGTAAAATTTACAGGAAAGATGGTCTAATCTTACACCTCAATGGTGTAGTGAACATTAATTAAAACAGGTCCATGAATTAATTGCAGCAATCCTTTTATATGTTGACACTGGACATTTGACAGTCGTCTTGTTTACTCGCCGCGAGGTGTTAGACAAGGTATCGTCTTGTCAGTGTTCTGTTGTCAGTGGTTCATTAGGAGTGATTGGCTCGCGCCAAGAAGTTTTGATGGCCACTACATGTAAAGGTATTTCAACAACTAAGGTTCTTGGTAATCGCTACTGACGAAGGGTAATAACCCAGAAACAATATTGTCTAGCGATCCACCAGTTGGTCTTCATGGACCTGTTTTAATTAATGTTCACTACACCATTGAGGTGTAAGATTAGACCATCTTTCCTGTATATATATATATATATATCATATAAAAAACTTTTCACAAAGAATGGCTCATAAACCTTACAGATAAAAACATCCCGAACGACATCCACGATATGCTCACCCATTTCATGGCCCAAACTTCAAAAAACACAATTTTGCCATATCACGACATTATAGCTAATGTAGAAACAAACATAGATAAAATTTTACCCGAGCAACAAAATAATGTACGTACACAAATTAGAGATGCCATCATATAAAATTAACAAAAAAACAAAAAAGAAACTATAAATCATACCCAAAAAAAATGCAAACACAAAATTCAGAAAACTAGAAAATTCATAAAGGAGAACCCTTACCTCTGCATCCTTAAACCTGATAAAACCAATAAAACAGTACTCACAGATAAGACACAATACGACCGAAAAATATTACACCTAATTAATGAAAGAACCACATAAAAGCAAATGCGTCTCGACCCAACAAATAAATATCAAGATATAAATAATGCATTGAAAACAGAATGGACAAAAAAAGAATATATTAACCAAGAAATTGCTAAATCATTAAAGATAGCAAACGCAATAGCACCAAAAATCTACGGATTACCGAAACTACAAAAAATTAATAACCCCTCACGACCAATAGTTTCATCTATACAATCCCCCTTTTATAAACTATCAAAATATCTATCAAATATTTTAACTAAAATTGTAGGCAATACTGAATACCACATAAAAGACTCATATGAGTTCAAAAATTTCATAGACACTGTTACCTGCGAACTACAGACGTATCTCGTTAGACGTAGCACTTTATACTAATATTCCAATAGAGTTGGCTATTCAAACAATCATTGATAGACGGGAGGAAATCAAATCACACACTTCACTACCACCTGTTGAATTCACTAAAGTTGTCAAATTAACTTTAACAACATCATATTTTCAATACCAAAATAAATTCTATAAGAATATTTGGAGAGTAGCCATGTGCTCACCCATTTCTAGCACTATTGCCAACCTTGTTCTTGAAAAATTAGAACAAAATGTGTTAACTAACTAAACCCACCAATTACTTTTCTTCAAACGGTACGTCGATGATTGTTTAGGCGCTGTACCTACAAATTATATAAACAATTTTTTAAATAAAACAAAACCATAAAATTAAATTTCTTGATTTAACTCTTTACAACATAAACAATAAGATCGCCACTGAATGGTATACTCAAGATACCTGATCTGGACGTTACAAAAATTTCTTTTCGAAAAATCCAAAAAGCATTAAAAACAACACTATCATTAACCTAGCCGACCGAGCAATAAAATTAACACACCCGAGTTTACGTTCCAAAGCCATAGAAAATGCCAAAAATGCTTTAATTAAAAATGACTACCCTGAGAACATAATAGACAATATTTTCAAAAAAAGAATAAATAAACATTACAATAATAATACACCAAATACAACCAAAATGGTACCACCGAAAAATCTCACTTATCAATCCCCTACTTACCTATGCTATCTGAAAAATTAAATTAAATATTTCTACCCCACAATATAGCAATAGCACACAAAATAAATAACTCGATTAAAAATATGTACCCCAAAATTAAAAATCCCACACCCGTTAATAAAACTAGTAATGTAGTATACGAAATCCCATGTGGCAAATGCAATAAAGTATACATCGGACAAACAAAACAATTACTTGAAAAACGAATCAACGCGACAAATATGATAAAACTAATATCACAGCCTTAAGCAAACACAGTAATACAACAAAACACGAATTTGATTTTACAAACACCAAAGTTCTTAAAAAAGAAACAAACACCAAAACAAGATCCGTCCATGAAATAATCAAAATTAAACAAAACTCTAATTGTGTAAAAGATAGATCAGATATCAAAACTTTATCATCCATATAATTTAACATAATTAAGCCAATAAACTAAAATTAATAAATACAATGTTGTCTACAACTTAAATATGATAACAATGCCATCTGTATGCAACGCGAGATATGTGACCGAATCGACAAGCAATCGAAGTAGAAAGCCACTTAACCTACCGTACCAAAGAACAAAAAACTTCCTATTGTAAAACGCACCTGGCTCACCAGTATTTTTTAAAAAACAACGTGTACACATAAAAGGTGTTTTATTTATTATTTGTAGTTTTATAATAATAACATGTAATTTTGTAATGTGGCGTATGAAATGTTGTAAATTTAAATATAAAACAGTGTTTTGTGAAAGGGAAGTTTTGACTGCAACTGGACAACACCACCGTTTTGATAAATGACTTAAAGCGTGGCCACACTATGCATTTAGTTGCTGCAACTTTGATGCCGCATCACAATTGCAGCAACTTTTCGTGGCCACACTATGCATTTAGTTGCAGCAACCGTGATGCATGGGAATAGAACACGTTCTAATTTGTGGGAAAAATGCATGCATTTCTAGTGATATTTTTAGTAACTGTAGTAATGACAACAGTCATTATAAAAATAAAAAAGCACCATATCAACACAACGGCGGTCACCTATTCAATGTCGAAATGACAAGAGTAGTTTTACTTTTGTAGGTTGGTATTACAAATATTTGATATGTTTGATGCATACAACTTTTCTTGTATGTGACCGGGTGTGATGCCGCATCAAAAAATGCTGCAACTTTGATGCAGCAACTAAATGCATAGTGTGGCCATCGCTTTAGTGAAATAATGCATCAACGAAGGACGAGTGTTTCGATTTTCGATTGTTCAATATGGAGACAAACCCTTCCTGGTAGCTGTTTAAAACATGGTAAGTGGAATTGTTTGAAAAAAAATTCCTAGCACATAATTTTCATTACAATACATAATAACAAATAAAAAAACAAAAATCGCATTGCAATCCATATCAATAAGTGCACCGCACGCTTTGTAAATAAGTAATTTTTTATGAATAAATTACAGATTGTTTGAAAATAGCGCGAATCTAGCCCCGAAACGTAATAATAAAAAATATATACATATATATCAAAAAATTAAAACGTTTTTTATATGATCGACCGCAAAACCTCCATACCTACATACATTTGACTGTCGTCTTGTTTAGTCTCCGCAAGGTGTTAGACAAGGTATCGTCGTGTCAGTGTTCTGTTGTCAGTGGTTCGTTTGGTGTGATTGGCTCGCGCCAAGAAGTTTTGATGGCCACTACATGTAAAGGTATTTCAACAACTAAGGTTCTTGGTAATCGCTACTGACGAATCAACTCATCTTCACTACTTTGTACAGGAGCATCAACACTCACATAAAAAACATTAATTTTATTCACATCCTGCAAAGTGGTCGGCAATTCCTTCGTTTAGGTTTTACATAAATACCATTATTACACATTTCTTTCCAAAACGTTTTAGCGTCTTTTACATTTGAGAGTTTATTTTTAAGGAATAGAAAAGCTTCCGACACGCATAAGCATATTGGTTACGAATTGACTTATCCCAGTCCCAGTTTGTTTTAGACTTGGTCTTTTTATATGTGGTGAATGCTTTGGTTTTTAACAACCGCATTTCTTTAATGGTGTTAGTAATCCAAGGAAAATTAGGTATAGTAAATCTTTTTGTTTTAAGCGGAGCATGAAAATCAAATAATTCTAACATGTGATGATTAAAAAAACACTTTATTGTCTATGCCACTTGATATAATATAGGTGGAACCAGGGTATAGTAATCAAATCATTATAAAATTGATTTTAGTCAGCATTTTTGAATTCACGGTATGTTCGAAATCTTGGCGGATATCTGGTTGCATTAATTGGTATAGAACAATACACCAAACTGTGATCTGAGATGTAACTCATGTCAACTGTACCCACTGTGTTTACTCTCAAATCGTTCCGTAGTATAATAAAGTCAATTAGAGAGACAGTGTCCATTCCAATGCGGGTAGGATCATTTATAATTTGCTTCAATCCAAATAAATTTAATATGTTGTTAAATTGCATTGTCGAGTCAAAATTAAAATTAAAAAAATATATATTAAAATCTCCAGTATAAATAATTTCATCACATGATGTGCTTGTAGTTGCTAATGTATCCTCAAGGGATTCAAGGAACAATCGATAAGCAAACGTACTTAGGTGGTTTATATATTGCACCAATTTCGTAAAGTTTCTTACCCACAAACAGGTTGATCCAAAGTTGCTCTAGGTGATCAAATGTAGCTATATTTTCAATCAATGAAAACCTAAAGAAATTTTTTATTTACAGGCCGATACCACCCCCACGACTGCCTTGATCCCTGTGGAGAAACACATAGCCATCTATTCTAGCCATATAATAATAATAATAATAATAATGTATTTATTTTCATGAAGAATGCCACGGTGGAAATACAAGCAAGCTTGATCTTCCTCTTCACCCTCATATATAATAATAATAATTCAAAATAATGTACATATAACAACTAAAATAACTAAATGCCTAAACGCCGCCACATTCCAAATCATGAAGTGTACGAATATGTAAAATTAACATAAAAAAGTTAAGAAAATCATGCATGTCATACATGTCGTAGCCCGAGTGGCACATGAATGAAAAAATAAAAATAATAAATGATAAATGTGTCCATTGTTTATTCCTCCGTCAACAAATCTTTAAATTTCTTTTTGAATAACGCTAACTGGGGTACTTTAATATAACTTGGTATTGAGTTTAATATCTTATAAATAGTGAAACTGAAACACCTTCTAAACAATGTTGTTCTATGAATAGGCGGAGTTATAAGACCCCTTGAACGAACGTTTATACTGTGCACATCTGTTCTATATTTTATTTTAGTCGTTAAATAAGGTGGGCATTTAAAAAGGACAATTTATAAAAAAAAGTCCGCAGCTTGTAGCCTAGTCCTCTGCTCCATACTCAACCACCACACATCCTTTAGCTTATGCGATATCCTCTCAAACTTGCGAATCCCAAATATATAACGCAAGCAAGTATTCTGCATAAGTTGAATGCGTGGTTTATAATTTTTATCCACGACTATTGCGTTATACATACGTTACGCAATTATTTTTCTACAAATAATGGTATCTATAACTACCCAGCGGGAGTTATAAGCGTGAGTTATGATAACTCACGCCTAGTCGCCATAGTAACTACTTACGTAATGTTATCTAATTGGCCGATATTAAATATCATGTCAGATAATTAACTGTCAAATTGGACTAAGTAAAAGTAAAAATGAGTTCAGACAGTGATCCCGAAATGTGTACACCACCTGAGGTAAGAAAAATCGCCGAAATAGCAACTCGCAATCTTCTGCCGGATAGATCGCACAAAAAATACAATATGGCCTATCAAAATTTTTTGGATTGGAGTTCTAGTAAGAACATAAAATCATTGTCAGAAAATGTGCTTCTGGCATATTTTAAAGAATTATCTATGAAATACAAATCTTCGTCATTGTGGACTTTCTACTCCATGCTTTGAAGTACACTCAGCATAAATAAAAGAGTAAATATTGGAACTTTTATGAAGTTACGAGCGTTCCTGAAAAGAAAGGCTGAAAGTTATACGCCTAAAAAGGCAAAAACATTTACTCCAGAAGAACTTAATAAATTCCTAACCGAAGCACCAGATGAGAAATATCTGGCAACAAAGGTAGTAGATTTTTTTTTAATTAGAACATTATTATAGTTTACTAAACCAATCTAATTTAGGTTGGTTTAATAATGGGCATAATGGGTGCTTGTCGCGCTGTGGAATTGTACTCCATGCAGATCACGGATATTCAAGATCTTGGATCCGCCTTTATGGTCACTGTACCAAATACAAAAACGAAAATCACCAGAAGATTTACTGTAACTGGAAACTTTTATAATATATGCAAGAAATATTTAGATCTCCGTCCTTTGCGTATAGTGCAACCACCATTATTTTATAAGTTCCAAAATGGACAATATTTTGCTCAAAGAATTGGTATCAACAAATTTGGAGCGATGGGCAAAGAAGTCGCCACATTTTTAAAATTACCGGATAGCAATCTGTATACAGGCCATTGTTTTCGCCGTTCGTCGACTTTACTGGTAGACGCTGGCGGTGATATCACAACCCTGAACGCCACGATGGTTGGCGATCATCGGGTGTAGCCGAGGGATAGATAGATGAATCCACGAAAAATAAAACAGAGACGGCAAATAAAATTTATGGTATTATCAACGACCAGCCAATTGCTAGTACTTCTAAGTTTATACAACCTACAAGAAACGAAACCATAACCGTAGACAATTCTACACCTTCCATAAATATTACAAATTGTTCTCATTTTACAATTAATTATAGTAATTATAGTAATCAAAATAAGGACTAATATAGTGTTAAATTGTGTGTTAAATAGATGAATAAATTAATTTAAATTTAATGAGATTTCCATTTACTGAAAAGAGCTACAATCGTGGATAAAGTATAGTATTCAACTCGAGGTAATGGCAATAACTCACAATATATGTTCTAAACCGCAGTTCTTGATCAAAAGTTTCTCCTAAATGCTTTGCCTCTTTTACTACCGGTATAATAGTATCTTTTATTGTCATTCGAAGTGGAATTTGTCAGTGAGCGTACATTTAAATGGGCTACATTTAATTTCTGTATTAACATGTAAAATAGATAACCTGTATAAAGAGTTGTATATAAAACAATTCAAAATTATTGGTGTGTAATTCACTCTACCTTGCCGCTAAGGGGAGCTAGAGAATCATATGTAGCTCCGGCACTATTACCTAAATGTTAATAATAATTGACGAGAGATACAATGCCAATACAAAAATTAAAATGAGTACATTGAAATTAATAATAAAGTGTAATAAGTGTTCGTAATTGTAAATTATATGAATTGCTGGTGAAGTTGGGCAGACCGGATACAGCGACGATGATGCGGTTGCCGTGCTGCTGTTGTTGCAGTGTTGTTGTTGTTGTGGTTGCCATTGTGGCGTGTCAGTTGTTGTCATGGGACGCAACTCCGCGTAAGGGTCACCGCGATATAGCTAGCTATGTGCTTGTGTCATGGGCCCCGTACATTGCGGGTTGTACGGGGCACATTACACAATTCTATGAATTATTGGTATGCGAGCTTGATGGCTTGCGTACGCAGGCATGTTGATGCAACCTTCCTGTGACGGTACAGCAGGTTAGGAACCGACCTGTGTCACTTGACATGGACTGGTTGTCCAGTGGTCCATTTTATCTGTTTCAGATAGATAGTGGGCGCGGGCACGCACGTGCATCGGATAAGACTTGACTATTCGGGTTAACCATGTCTATTAACTATTCTCTTCTATCTGACGCCACGTATTGACGTTTAGTGTATACAAAGACCATCGATGAACGAGCAATGGAGAGGAGGATAAAGGTGTAGGCAAGGGTGCTGGAGCACCCGGTTATTACTATGTTGTTACTATGTTATTACTATTTATGGTCGGTATTCATAATCACTAATTACTGTATGTCTTTTCATGTTTGTATGCTGAATGAATTTGCTTACTCGAACGCATCCCGATCTGAGAGCACCACCGA
Source organism: Geotrupes spiniger (assembly GCA_959613385.1). Taxonomy (NCBI): domain Eukaryota; kingdom Metazoa; phylum Arthropoda; class Insecta; order Coleoptera; family Geotrupidae; genus Geotrupes; species Geotrupes spiniger. Next base: position 38,760,550 of record OY390737.1, read on the forward strand.
TCTGTTCGCGGATGTCCTTCGCAGAGACGGAATGTTGTTAACGTAAACAAGTAGTTGAGTTGCATGGGGCTGTGTGTAAAGAGAAAGTACCTGTACCGAGCGCCGCCTGTTAAGGTACGATAGTTCTGCGCGAGCCGTGAACCTGATATCTACTTGCGCATTCAAGTGTCGTTTTTTTTCAAACAATATTGGCTTAATAATCATCAAAGATAAATGGTGTATATGTCGGCCTTGTCGCCTGTACTTAGGTTATATTTCGATACATTCATTTAGACAAAAAAAAACGAAATTACTCCTCTAATACGTGCAACTGTTATGATCTCAGCCCTCCATACATAAATTATAAATACATTTAGTTACATAAGTATATTTGTCATAGGCTGGTAGCAATAAATCCCTTCCGAAGAATAAATAACTCAAATAAAACTAACATTCGCCCGACAGGTTACAAGGGTCCGTGAAATACGATATTTGGATGGCCCCAAAGTATACTATATGTATGTAGCCTAACACCTAATTTATATTTTCGAGATAATAAAACGGACTGCATATTGTAAACTAAGTTGTAAATGTTAATGTATCAATTTCACTTTCTCAGAAGATCGCAGTCAAGTCAAATAGTTCCACCCTAAATATTGAACCAATGAACATCCAAAAGTCGCATCCCCATTTAGATAATACGCGGGCCTTAACCTAATATAAGCTAGAAACATGTAAGATTTAGACATTATAATTATTATTCATTATTCGACGATTATTATTCGATTAATTGTTAGGAGGGTCGAAAATTTTCGAACGTACCATATTAAGTAAATACATCGATGATTGGGAGCGATGCATAAAACTGCATGTTAATTGTACGGAGTGCAAGATGCACAATATATTTCGAATACTAGAAAACGCCCGGCGACCAAAACTACTGCACCCTTAATAAGTGGCGCCTATTAATATAATTGCTTTCCCTCTTACACAGCCCAATGCAAGTCAAGTATAAGTTTACGTTACCAAACTCTTCTCCTCGAACGATACCCGCGGACCGACAGATGATGCTCTCACATGGGCGTGCATTCGGGTAACCAAATAATACGGCAAGCAACATGAAAGACAAACAATAATTAGTGATTATGAATACCGACCATAATTAGTATTAACATACCGGGTGCTCCAGCACCTTTGCTTCAGCCCTCTTCGGATCGTGCCTACACCTTCTTTATCCGTCTCTCCATTGCTCCTCCAATGGTGATCTTCGTGTACACCTAACGTCTATTCGTAGTGTCAAAGAGAATACTTATTAGACATAGTCAAACAGATAGTCAAGTCATGTCCGATGCACTTGCGTGCCCGCGCCCATTACCTAACCAGAACAAATACAATGGACCACTGAGCAGCGCCCAGGTCAAGCGATCACGCCGTTACCTGCGTGCTGCAGTATCCCTGGATTGGTTGCATTTGCATGCCTGCGTACACAAGCTGCCAAGCAAACAGCTCGCGTACCAACAATTCAACTGATTGTGTCAATGTGCTCCCAGTGTGCTCCCGCCGCGCACCACTGACAGGAATGCATCTACCTGCACATTCCGTGACACAGGTATATAGCTAGCTATTTCGGTAACCTTCACACTGGGAACCCAGTTGCATCTAGCAACAACAACAACAGCCGCAACAACGGCAACAACAACAACAGCAACATAGCATCAACAGCAACACAGCATCAACAGCAACACAGCATCAACAGCAACACAGCACCGGTCTGCACAACTCCACTGGCAATCGCTCGCTCACCTGTAACGTACTCGAAGCAGTTGTCATTAATACATCTCAATAACAACCCAATAATACTAGTCATTGTTCACACCAATGACCAATATACAAATATCACAACTACGCAACTACGGCGGCAAACACTCGCCGTACGCCCGCACGCCACTGTGAGAGCAGGACTGGTAATGTTCACGGTACGATGACGAATGTGTCCTTCCCGTAAACAACCCCACCTCTAGGGCCAGTGTGGTAAGGGGGAAAGCAATAAACCTCTACCACGTTTTCATAAATATACTCATCCCTATTATAAGTAAATGCGCGTAAAATATGTAATCTTTGCTATAGAATAATGCACCTAAATGTCTTAAATAAAACACAACCGTAACATAATCATTAATTATTATTCGGCGATCATTTATACTACGATTATTATACTATTATTCATTTCTATTATTACATTATTAAGATACAGTGAGTTAATATTATTAAATACTTTAAAGTTTGTAAGGTCTTTTATTCCTACAACGAAGTGAATTCGAGCGAGTTAATTACTGGTGCCGCACCGCTCGATCATAACACAACAATAAATCCACAATTTGGAAATGTAATTACACCAAGAATTGCTACGTTATAGGCGATGAATATAAAGACACGTTCGAACTTCTTAACACAATGCGCTGGTCGACGATTTTCGTTTGCGTTTTCGTCCCAAGACTGATAACGTTGGCCGCAAAATCTACATACGGCTGTGTTCTAACTCGCACTACTATCGGTGCCAAAGTAATAGACAAGGGTAATAGTCCCTTGTGTTTGACGACCTATATCAAATAAACCGTTTGGCGGAAAAAAATTAAATATACATTGTTACAACCGGCAATCATTTCTACGTAACATACTGTAAGTTTTTCTGCCGCTGCGTTTGGAAGTAATCAATCATTAGGAAAGTGCAAAAAAGCACCGATTTTTGCGAAATCTAACGGACAGCCAACTTTACAAATTTTTTCTACTTAACCGTTCAACAAAACAAATTGAAACTTCGACTGGGTGTAATCTGATATGGTGTGCACAGAGGGGAATTTTAATTTAATGATAATATGTCCATAGATTAAGATCGTATAGTAAAAACAATAAAATAATTATGCAAATATTTACGATATAAATAATAAATACAAGTTCTACAGTTTTTTCACACGTCGTGTGATACGTCGTAGATAAATATCTATACTCAAATACAATCAAGCGAATGCTTTTCGCAAAACATTCTGACTTGTTTGTTTCTTGCACTGCATTTATTGTCATTATTATTATATTCATTATCGTCTAAGTGAATGTGCAATTAAAATGTGTCATGACTGCGGTCCAGTATAAGAACGAAGGAATTCTTGACAAATCGACATATTCATATTGTTGTTAATAGTCGTATTATTTCGGTATAAAGTCTCTGAACGAAGTGGCTGTTTGGATTGGTTCTGGTCCTATAGCTAGATTAGTATAGTATTAGTAAACCTTTGAATGGCGTCGATTACGTTACCCATGAATTGAGCAGAGTTGCTTATGGCAGACGACCCGGTCGTATCGGAATTGTTAGCAGTACGACTACCTTGTGGAACATCCCCTATGATGCAATGAGGAAAGGGAGCATCATTGGTATCAATTTCATCATTGCATTGTTCATCATCATCATCATCATCATCATCACTTGACTCGTCCGACAATTCATCATCGTCACTTTCTCCTACGTTAATTATAAATGGTTCCTAAATTTTGTCTATAAGTTCTGCTCTTTTTCTGTGTACGATATCTCAATTTTCTTACGATACTCAACACAATTTTTCCATATCTCCATTGAAACGTCGTTCAAAGCTTCCTCACATAAATTCATTACATCCTTTAGTTTAAAAGTATTATTTCAACTTTATTTTTCACGTATGCCCAAATTAATTCAATAGCATTAAATTATTATAAATAATAATTTCACATCGTCTCCTCTTACTTGCTTTGCAATAGTTTCTAATAGTAGTACCTTTTGATTAACGATGCGGCTTAGACAATAGCAACAGCTGTGGTTTAGTCAATTTTGAAAAATTAGTAATGCCCCCAGGAAGTGCCACCTTGTTTTTCTGTAACCAAGCAATCATGTCATCTTTCCTCCAAGATAATGTAGGGTTCCTAAAATCAGGATCTATCATTGTATGATAAGGAGCTTGATCTATCATAATTATTAATTTTGCTGGTATTACAGACAGCACGTGCCGGTACCATTCCTCATAATGTTGCTTATTCATTCCGTGATGATAATCGGCTTTTGCTTTCTTTTTTCGCCTATAAAGCAATACCAATATGCAAAATAATTACTCTTTGACTTGCTCCAGATGGTCGCTTTATACCGCCTCTGCAACCGTTTACTTGTTGAACTCCACCTCGATAATGGTCAAAAGTGTCCTTATTATCCAGGTTTACTTTTTCAACCCATCCGATATGTCGAGCACGATTTGCACCACACCAGGTTTCGTCCGTGGAGAAGATTTCCCATCCCTGATTTCTTTACGTTTGAAGAGATGTCAAAAAATTAGCTCTCTGAGCAGTTATGTGAGGTGGTTCCATTAACACTGGTTTATGATCTAATTTTCTAGATGAAAATTTCATGTTTTTTAACCATCGGTACAATGTTCTCTGCGAAAATTCTGGTAAACTTCAGTTGTAATTTCAGAGTACAATTCTTTTACAGTCTGTTCCATATAAAAGTTGAATACCTTTCTCCTTATTATCCCTTGCAAAAATTCGTCACATTCAATTATTATTCTTCAAGTTTTTGGTGTAAAATGATTTACTCTTTCTTCTCTTTCGAATTCATTACTTACTCTTTCAACAATTCTTGTGGTGACTCCAACAGCTTTAGCCATTCTTCATCGACTTTCTTCACATTAATAGTTGGTCCATTGTTCTCGTCTTGAAAAACTGTCCTACATTTATTACTACTTGCTTGATTTCTTTAGTACAATGCTTCAGCATTTTTGCATAAATAATAGTACATTGATTATAAATAAGGATATTCAGTAACTGGCAAATAAATAACATTTCGTGCTTTTATATGAATTTGTTATCATTATTTACCACATGGGTATTCATTACCATGTTATTCAAAGTGTTTACAATCGACAGCCGGATGAGGATGCATTGACCGCATTTGTTTACTACCGCTGCAAAAATAATAATCGACTGAAGGCCTATATTCAAAGAAACGCTTTGGCAGAAAAAATGTAAACTTTAATAATTGCACTAACAGAGCCGTAGATTTTTTTATATATGAATAATACCTTCACGCTTATTCACAAATTCAATAATTTCATTTTAATATTTATATATTTCATAAGTGTTTGAAATTTTGATTCTTCGATGTGTGCTCGAGTGAGATAGACGTGTTGATGCGCTGCGTGTACTTTGAAATAAGGAAAGTCGACATTTTTAACAAAAATGGCCAATAAAGGTTCCGAGAGAGTTACTCGCTCAAATAGTGACGATCGTGAGGAACTATTAGTGCAAAAAGTGGTGGAAAGGGTAATAGTAAACCCTCTGTTCCTCGAGAAATTAATGTGTGCCATTAATGTAAAATTAAATATACAAGAAGAGGAGATCAAGGCTTGTGATGAAAAGGTGATGGCACTTGAACAGAAATTGTGCAACATCAGTGTGCTCATATTCGAAACGCCGCTAGCGCGTTCTTCTCATGCGGCTTGAGGGGAAGGCCAAAAGTGGGGACGGCAGTCGAAAAGCGACTCGGCTCGCCTTTCGTCTCGCAATCTAAAAATAGACTTGGTAACGTCGACTATACAAACGCAATGAAAATTAGAAAAAAATACTACGAAAATTAAAATGAATTATGAATGCAACGCAGAATGATTGCAAGCAATATTTGTTGTTAACAATTTGATAGAAAATTTCTTAATACTCGAAAAAATCGATAAAAGACTCATTTTGCGTGCTGTTCATATTAAAAGGGAAAATATGATGTGAGATTAACAATAGGGCGTTGGGAATTTCTAATATTTCACGGAATTTCAAAAATTATCAAATTTCATGTGTCAGCTCTTGTAAATTTTTCGGTACCATTATAGATTTGAATATTTGATACATTGGAGTTCGGAAATTGATGATATATGTTCCCGATTAAATCGTGCATTCTTTGCCATTTGCAATTAAAAAAAATTGTTTACTTACTCATTAGTAAATGTCTATTATGCTCTGGCATATTCTGTCATGTCATATAACATATTATTATGGGGACATGCCAGTGAATGTTAGCTTTTTTTTTTAATCCAAAAGAGAATAATTAGTGTGATGTTCCACCTGGGTAGGATTGATTCGTGTCGTGACATTTTAAAAAAACATTCCATACTTACATTCATTAGTATTTATATATTTAAGCTTCTTTTACATGTTTTTTCAAATAAAAACCGCTATAATACAGTTAGTACAGACATAACACGCGCTATTGTGATAACCTTATTTGGATGGGTTTTCACGGAGTTGATTTAAAAAATCTCCTAAATATGCTGGTTGTCATTTTTAATCAATTGCCTATGCATTTAATGTCGTTGGACGACAATGACATTTTCCGGAGAAACCTTAAGTGTTATTTCATATCAAATACATTTTATACACTCAGCGAATTTTATGCTAGTAATTAGTCATTTATTTTTATTTTGTGACGTCTACTGTATTATTTTCTTTCTCATGACTATGGTAATCTTATTACTGTATCAATTGTATTTTAAATTTAATTTTAATTGAATGTTCACATCCATGTAATGTTGGCTTACGTGAATAAATGATAATCTAATCTAATCTATTCTTGACCTACGATGGTCAGGCATCCCATGTCCGTACCATAAGGAGTGGGAAGGGCTTTAGAATAATTAAACACTGGTTTTGAGCCAAGTAAAATCGAACGTTTATTTGGCTCTTACATTTGGTGGAAAGCGCTGAGGCATAAAACCACCATCTTAATTAATATACAGAAAAATGTTCAAACTAAGGCCGAGTGAAAAAAGAAACATTAATATATATACAGTGTGTTTCACTTAAGAGTGTAACACCATCATATCTATTTTATTTGCAGTCCAATTTTTGTAATTGTTTTTTCCAAACGTAGAATACTAAATAAAATTTACTACCAAAAAACCAATTGTCTTCTTTAAATGCAAAGCAACCGGCGATGGGAAAATAAATGGCAAAAATCAATAAATCACTTTAGGGATTTTATTATCGAAAAATTTTACTAGTAACAATTGTTCAGAATTACCCAGAAACCTCAAAACGAAAATTTCATGAAAATTAAAAATGTTAAAATTTTCCGTAAAAGTCCGTAAATACTTATTATTAACGGCGCCGAAATTTGTATGCTGTGAAAATTTTGTTTGAAATAAAACCTTAACTGTCAAAGTTGTTTGAAATTGTTGTTGTTTAGGCGCAGCCACCTGCGCAAATAGTATTTACCGAATTGGAATTGCTTTTGAAGAAAATTTTAACATTTTTAATTTTCATGAAATTTTGGATTTAGGGTTTTTGGGCAAATCTGAACAATTATTATTAGTAAAAATTTTCGATAAAAAATCCCTTAACTGATTTCTTGATTTTTTCCATTTATTTTGCCATCGCAGGTTGCTTTGCATTTAAAGAAGACAATGGTTTTTTTTTGCGTAAATAGAGCAATAAGTATTCTACGTTTGGAAAAAAAATTACTAAAATTGAACTAAAAATAAAAAAGATATGATGGTGTTACACTCTTAAGTGAAACACACTGTATGTACATGCTTATGCAACACCCTCCAACGCCATATAAAGACGGCCAATGTAAAGGTGAACACAGGCATGTATTAAATGAAACAATAAAACAGATCTATATAAAAAAGGGAGCGGGGAATAGTTTCAACATTGATCAAATAACTTAAAATAAAAAACTAATAATACAATAAAACAAAAGTAAAATCAAAAAATCCAATCAAGAAAGGTGCAGGATCATTGTAATAACTTATTATAAAGACCAGCTCCACAAAGAGTTCATCATTGGGTACACATCTTAAATATTAGGTACCAATTTGACCAATGTTCACTCTAAGGCCGAGTGAAAAAAAATTTAAATATATACACATGCTTGTGCAACACCCTCCAACGCCATATAAAGACGGCCAATGTAAAGGTGAACACATGCATGTATCAAATGAAACAATAAAACAGATCTATATAAAAAAAGGGGCAGGGGATAGTTTCAAAATTGATCAAATAACTTAAAATAAAAAACTAATAATACAATAAAATAAAAGTAAAATAAAAAAATTCAATCAAGAAAGGTGCAGGATCATTGTAATAAGTTATTATAAATTTTGCTTAAAGTGAGAGAGTCAGTTATAAAGTTTATAGCGTTAGTGTCTTTTTGTATGTGTGTCATCTCCAAAATCAAACGCTTCTTATAGTTGCACTCTTTAGTTATCAAAATCGAAAACGGGTCCTGTGTATATATCTATATCTATATATCTATTACAGTTAGTTTCCTTAATATACCTATTTGTGAAAATGTTAATGTTGGTGTGTGTAATTTGTATATTTAAAAAATTTACGGAGTTGTTTGGTTCTGTTTCCAGTGTAAATTGTATACGTGGGTGATATGAATTGAAAATGTGTGTTATCGTATCTGATTTTGTAATTGGAATAACGTTGAAAACGGTTAGATTTGTTATATTACTTATATTTTTTGAAAGTAGTAATGATGTTTACACATTTAGACCGAATTGAATTTTGAATATCTGGTTCAATTTCATCAATTGCACTTTAAATGCAAGCGATGATATTGTCAATAGTTAAAGATTTACTAGGAATTGAAAATTTAGGACTCTAATACTAATTTCACATTATAAGGGATGTCGAATTATGCAACCAGTTTAAGGTACGGTATGTGTTTGTATTTGTTTATGAAGGATTTTTTCACTGTGTTGAAAATTTGTTCATAATTGTGAAATTGGTCATTAAAGAAACTATCTGCAATATTGTATGATAAGTATGTGTAAATGTCAGAACGTCATCGAAAGATGTCATTATTCAAACTTTTCAAGAGTATTATAATATCCGAAATACAGAGATTTAACATTTGTTTGTGAAATTTAGATAGAATAGATTGATTGATATTTAAAATCAATGTTGACACTTAAAAAGTTTGAATGATGACAGCTTTGTCTAAAAATTTTGGAATTATATCACATTTCCTGCAAGTTATGCGAAGCGTACCACCGCATCCGCTGACTCAGCTATAAGATTATTATATATACTCGCGTAATTGTAAACTAAGATAAGTTCGTTACCACGATTCGCAACGCGTGTTTCTAACAGATTAACTTAGAATTAGAATCATTGTTTGTTAATCCGCACAAGCTTTTCAGATTCTTAATAAATCGGTTTTTAAAAAATCTGTTTTAATTATCGATCATTCAAGTGGCGCAGTCGGTAGGATACTAGTGACGTGTTATTGACTCAAATCGCCAAAACCACGGTCCGTTTCAACGGTTTACACCAGTGCCCTGCAATCTATAGCTAAACAAGAAGAGAAGAAATCGAGACAGGGGTACCTGGAAAAGTGCCCTCAGTCATCGAGAGAAAAGAAAAAAACCAGCGCCAAGTGAGCAGAAGCCATTGTCGCCCCAGCAACTTTAATTTTAAGAAGAAAGCAAAAATTTGAAATGAAATTCGTACTATTCATGTAAGTACTTTTCTATTCATTAAACCGCTAGTCCTATGATCAGTGTTGACGACATCTGCCAATCAATCCAAAATTTAACCATCCAACAAATCAACCCTCAATTAAACACAAGTGCAACAACGAATACAGTGAAAATGCCGTACACGCCAAGAGACATCACCACAGTATACCAAGATACTATTCCAGTATTCGATGGAGACGCATCGACACTGAATGCGTATATCGCGTCGTGTGAATTCCTAATAGATACGTTTTACACACCCGCTGGAGAACGAAATCCAGTAATTATGGGTCTATTGCTGAGGATATTCCAAGGCAAATTAAGAGGAAAAGCGTTACAAACAATAAGCAGTAACGAAGAAATAAGTTCATGGTTAGAACTGAAAAATCTCCTTCTAAACAACTTTGGAGATCAGAGAAGTGAACCCTGCCTCTTCGGAGATCTGGCCGCGTTGAAACCATCAAGGAATGAAAGCGCCTACAATTACGGAAAAAAAGTGAAAGGAACTCTCCAACTTCTAGAAGACTACGAACAACAAATGCAATATCCAAATTACGACGATCCCTACAACGAATACTCACATAATACGAATAATGCTATCAACTATCCAGAATACCCGCAAGAAGAACAAGACACAGAAGAACAAAAAGAAGAAGCAGAACAAGATAATTATGAGCTAAATTTTTGTTACGCCCACACCATCAATTACCCGACGTAAAAGGAAAACCAAAGAACAAAACAACTGCCAAACCAGAAACAATTCAACTTAATAGCATCAACTGTACTTTACCATTTATTAGATTTGACGGACTAAAATTCTTAATCGATACAGGATCAACAAAAACTTTAATTAACTCAAGATTATAAAATCACTTTCGCGAATTTTCTTTAAAAATTCCATTTAATATTAAAACAGCGCATGGATTAACTAAGCACGATGAAGCGATTCATGTAGATATTCCAACCATCTTTAACACAAAATTAAAACATACATTCTTCAAATTCGATTTTAGTAAGAATTTTGATGGACTCATAGGAATTGACCTTTTAAACAAACTAGATGCAATTCTTGATATTAGACGAAGAAAACTCATCACCAGACAAGCAGAAATACCATTGTTCATGGAAGACAAGCAGAAAGTTGTGTTAGAACCAAAACAAGCAAAACCAATCAGATTACCAGTAACGAAACCAAACGGAATAGCATTCATCGAAGGAAGACAATTGCACCCGGGAGTTAAAATAAAAAGTTCATTAGTAGACATCGTTAATAACGAAGCCCTCGTTATCGCCGTAAATAATACCGACCAACGAGTAGGTCTAATGTTCAGCGAACCCGTAGAAACAACAGAAGTTGAGGAAATAATAGAATCATGTATCTATGGATTCCCAATCTATAAAAATAACAGAAATCTCACCATGAAACAAAGAGAAAATATCAGAAACCATTTGAATCTTCAAGGACTTAACATAGAAGAAAAAGCAGCAGTAAAAGTAATTACAGAAAAATACAAACATCTATTTCATATAGAAGGCGAAAAATTAACATTCACACATTGTATAAAACATAAATTAAATTTGAAAGATCAAACACCAGTATTTGTAAAAATGTATAGACAGCCAATAGAAACGCGAAAAGAAATAAAAAAACAAGTATTAGAACTGCTAGAACAGAACATCATCCAGGAAAGCATATCTCCATGGAGCTGCCCAGTAAATGTAGTTACTCGAGAAGTATCAAAATCGAAAACGGGTCCTGTGTTTTTAGCATGTTTGGATAAAGCAGTGTCAGTGGTTTTGTTAGATGTTGTAATGTATTTATGTGTATATAAAAATTATTAGTAATTAAAAAAAGATTTAATTTTGTCTAAATTTGCTTTTCAAAATTTTGGATGGAATAATTTAATTCCTTGATCAACAAGGCTATTAATAACACTTCTTTATATGTTAAAAGTGTTTCGGAATCGAAGTTTATATATCTATTACAGTTAGTTTCCTTAATATACCTATTTGTGAAAATGTTAATGTTGGTGTGTGTAATTTGTATATTTAAAAAATTTACGGAGTTGTTTGGTTCTGTTTCCAGTGTAAATTGTATACGTGGGTGATATGAATTGAAAATGTGTGTTATCGTATCTGATTTTGTAATTGGAATAACGTTGAAAACGGTTAGATTTGTTATATTACTTATATTTTTTGAAAGTAGTAATGATGTTTACACATTTAGACCGAATTGAATTTTGAATATCTGGTTCAATTTCATCAATTGCACTTTAAATGCAAGCGATGATATTGTCAATAGTTAAAGATTTACTAGGAATTGAAAATTTAGGACTCTAATACTAATTTCACATTATAAGGGATGTCGAATTATGCAACCAGTTTAAGGTACGGTATGTGTTTGTATTTGTTTATGAAGGATTTTTTCACTGTGTTGAAAATTTGTTCATTATTGTGAAATTGGTCATTAAAGAAACTATCTGCAATATTGTATGATAAGTATGTGTAAATGTCAGAACGTCATCGAAAGATGTCATTATTCAAACTTTTCAAGAGTATTATAATATCCGAAATACAGAGATTTAACATTTGTTTGTGAAATTTAGATAGAATAGATTGATTGATATTTAAAATCAATGTTGACACTTAAAAAGTTTGAATGATGACAGCTTTGTCTAAAAATTTTGGAATTATATCACATTTCCTGCAAGTTATGCGAAGCGTACCACCGCATCCGCTGACTCAGCTATAAGATTATTATATATACTCGCGTAATTGTAAACTAAGATAAGTTCGTTACCACGATTCGCAACGCGTGTTTCTAACAGATTAACTTAGAATTAGAATCATTGTTTGTTAATCCGCACAAGCTTTTCAGATTCTTAATAAATCGGTTTTTAAAAAATCTGTTTTAATTATCGATCATTCAAGTGGCGCAGTCGGTAGGATACTAGTGACGTGTTATTGACTCAAATCGCCAAAACCACGGTCCGTTTCAACGGTTTACACCAGTGCCCTGCAATCTATAGCTAAACAAGAAGAGAAGAAATCGAGACAGGGGTACCTGGAAAAGTGCCCTCAGTCATCGAGAGAAAAGAAAAAAACCAGCGCCAAGTGAGCAGAAGCCATTGTCGCCCCAGCAACTTTAATTTTAAGAAGAAAGCAAAAATTTGAAATGAAATTCGTACTATTCATGTAAGTACTTTTCTATTCATTAAACCGCTAGTCCTATGATCAGTGTTGACGACATCTGCCAATCAATCCAAAATTTAACCATCCAACAAATCAACCCTCAATTAAACACAAGTGCAACAACGAATACAGTGAAAATGCCGTACACGCCAAGAGACATCACCACAGTATACCAAGATACTATTCCAGTATTCGATGGAGACGCATCGACACTGAATGCGTATATCGCGTCGTGTGAATTCCTAATAGATACGTTTTACACACCCGCTGGAGAACGAAATCCAGTAATTATGGGTCTATTGCTGAGGATATTCCAAGGCAAATTAAGAGGAAAAGCGTTACAAACAATAAGCAGTAACGAAGAAATAAGTTCATGGTTAGAACTGAAAAATCTCCTTCTAAACAACTTTGGAGATCAGAGAAGTGAACCCTGCCTCTTCGGAGATCTGGCCGCGTTGAAACCATCAAGGAATGAAAACGCCTACAATTACGGAAAAAAAGTGAAAGAAACTCTCCAACTTCTAGAAGACTACGAACAACAAATGCAATATCCAAATTACGACGATCCCTACAACGAATACTCACATAATACGAATAATGCTATCAACTATCCAGAATACCCGCAAGAAGAACAAGACACAGAAGAACAAAAAGAAGAAGCAGAACAAGATAATTATGAGCTAAATTTTTGTTACGCCCACACCATCAATTACCCGACGTAAAAGGAAAACCAAAGAACAAAACAACTGCCAAACCAGAAACAATTCAACTTAATAGCATCAACTGTACTTTACCATTTTTTAGATTTGACGGACTAAAATTCTTAATCGATACAGGATCAACAAAAACTTTAATTAACTCAAGATTATACAATCACTTTCGCGAATTTTCTTTAAAAATTCCATTTAATATTAAAACAGCGCATGGATTAACTAAGCACGATGAAGCGATTCATGTAGATATTCCAACCATCTTTAACACAAAATTAAAACATACATTCTTCAAATTCGATTTTAGTAAGAATTTTGATGGACTCATAGGAATTGACCTTTTAAACAAACTAGATGCAATTCTTGATATTAGACGAAGAAAACTCATCACCAGACAAGCAGAAATACCATTGTTCATGGAAGACAAGCAGAAAGTTGTGTTAGAACCAAAACAAGCAAAACCAATCAGATTACCAGTAACGAAACCAAACGGAATAGCATTCATCGAAGGAAGACAATTGCACCCGGGAGTTAAAATAAAAAGTTCATTAGTAGACATCGTTAATAACGAAGCCCTCATTATCGCCGTAAATAATACCGACCAACGAGTAGGTCTAATGTTCAGCGAACCCGTAGAAACAACAGAAGTTGAGGAAATAATAGAATCATGTATCTATGGATTCCCAATCTATAAAAATAACAGAAATCTCACCATGAAACAAAGAGAAAATATCAGAAACCATTTGAATCTTCAAGGACTTAACATAGAAGAAAAAGCAGCAGTAAAAGTAATTACAGAAAAATACAAACATCTATTTCATATAGAAGGCGAAAAATTAACATTCACACATTGTATAAAACATAAATTAAATTTGAAAGATCAAACACCAGCATTTGTAAAAATGTATAGACAGCCAATAGAAACGCGAAAAGAAATAAAAAAACAAGTATTAGAACTGCTAGAATAGAACATCATCCAGGAAAGCATATCTCCATGGAGCTGCCCAGTAAATGTAGTTACTCGAGAAGTAAACGGAAAACTAAAAAAAACGAATGGTTATCGATTACAGAAAACTAAATGACCAAATGATTGAAGATAAATATCCAATCCCGAATATATCAGACATACTTGATAAATTAGGAAAAAGTCTCTACTTCAGTAGCATTGACTTAGCTTCTGGATACCACCAAGTGGAAATGGATCCCGCGGGCGTAGAAAAAACCGCATTCTCAACAGAGCAAGGACACTACGAATTTAAACGTATGCCCTTCGGACTCAAAAATGCACCTGCAACTTTCCAAAAGTTAATGGACAACATCCTGAGAGGATTGCAAGAAGACATATGCCTAGTCTACCTAGATGACATCATAGTTTACTCAACATCCTTGCAAGAACACATGGATAAATTGGAAAAGGTTTTTAAAGCACTAGAGAAAGCAAACTTTAAAATCAAACTAGAAAAATGCGAGTTCCTAAAGAAAGAAATAAAATATTTAGGACATGTTATCACAGAAAATGGAGTAAAGCCAAACCCAGAAAAGGTGCGCGCTATTAAGAACTACCCATTACCAAAAACAGCAAAGGAAATCAAAGCATTCTTAGGCCTATTAGGTTACTATAGAAAGTTCATTCGAAACTTCGCTAATGTAACAAAGCCATTTACAAAACGCCTAAAGAAAGGAGTAACATTTAATATCGATAAAGAATACGAAGAAACTTTCGAAAAATGCAAAAACCTACTTTTAAACGAACCAATTCTTCAATATCCGGACTTTTCTAAAGAATTTATAATTACAACAGATGCATCCAATATAGCATTAGGAGCAGTCCTATCACAAGGAACAATTGGACAAGACAAGCCAATTTGCTACGCTTCGAGAACTCTAAGCGAGACAGAACAACGATACTCCACAATAGAAAAGGAACTATTAGGAATAGTATGGGCAATAAAATACTTCAGGCCATACGTATATGGAAGAAGATTCAAAATCTTCACCGACCACCGACCATTGGTTTGGTTATGGAAATTAAAGGAGCCTAATTCAAAGATGATGAGATGGAGATTAAAACTCGAAGAGTACGATTTCGAAGTCGTATATAAGAAAGGAAAATACAACTCGAATGCAGATGCGCTATCAAGAATAACATTAGAAGAACTAAACACCATCGAAGATGACGACTTATCATCAACAGTGCCGAATATAGGAGATAACCTAGACCAACTAATCGAAGAATTGCTCAGAGGAGAAATTCAACTAGAATCTCAAAATTTGCCAAATACATCATTCGCAGAAACTATTACCCCATCCGGAAAGAACTTGAACGCATTGAGAGAAGAACTGCGACAAGTATCAACACAAAAAATGAACTTGCCAGGAGAAGAGTATCAAGAATCATTTTCTGATACCATCCACTCAAATCAGGACGTCGAACCAAGAAAATCAATAGAAATCAGTAAGGAGCCGATAGACAATAAAAAGGTTCAGTATTTCATCAAAACATACAGGGGAAAAGAACTAAAAGTAGACACAATGTCAAATGCAGAAAGAAAAATCATAACGGCAAAAATACCGATAGAAAATACCGAAGAAAAGATCGTGAATTTCATCAAAGAATATATGACTCAAAACACAAAATTTTACGTGCACTTCGAAAACGACGAATTATACAATGATTTCTGTAATGTGTATACGAAACGACCAAGGTCCAACTATAATACGATGCGCAGAAAGAATCTGTGTTGTAGACGACAAGGGTGATCAACTAGAGCACATCAAAAACCACCATGAAGGAAAAACAAATCACCGAGGCGTAGACGAAACACTCGCCTATTTGAAACAAAGAAAATATTGGTGGAAGAACATGAAAGAAACTGTTACCAACTACATTAAAAAATGCGAGACTTGTAATAGAGCGAAATACGATAGACACCCATCATTACCGCCTCTACAGTTAACTAAAACACCCGATAAACCATTTAGAAAATTATTTATGGATACCTTTTCGATGAATAACGTAAAATTCCTTACCATCATTGATACCTTTTCAAGGCTAGGACAAGCCATCAGAATAAATGGAGGTAACGCAACAGACGTAGCAGACGCGTTAATTACGTACTCAATTTTATGGAACGCCTGAAGAAATCAGCTGCGATAAAGGAACTGAATTTAACAACGACATCGTAAAAACGTTATTGGAAAGTCACAAAATAGCAATTCATTTTGGAACACCAAGAAACCCAAACTCACAAGGAAATATCGAAAGATTCCATTCGACATTAATTGAACATGTTAGATGTCTTCAAGAACAAAAGCAAGGGCCACTCCATGTGCAGATGAAACTAGCCGTCATAGCTTATAACAACAGCATCACGAAAACAACAGGACACACACCGTTAGAAGTGGTGTTTGGGCACACAGCTTTGCGAGACCCAATGGATCTACTATATACAAAAGATTATTATCAAGAATATATGGATGACCATCGAGATCGATTAAAACATCTCTACAAAAACATAGAAGAAATGAATACATCCAACAAAGAAACATATGTGAAGAAACACAACGAGAAAGCTAAAGTAAAACCTTTTAAATTAAACGAACTTGTCTACATAAAGAACCCAGGAAGAAACAAACTACAAAATCCTTATCTAGGACCTTACAAAATAACAAAAATAAATGAAGACGAAACGGTCGAAGTCAAAACGAAAACCGGAACGAAAAGAGTACACACGAGACAGCTGAAGCACTCTATTCTTGCAGATGCCTCGGAATTATCGGAAGATGTAGAGGAGATATCCAATTAGAGAAGATTACAGAAAAAACAGGAATCTTACCAATCCGACTAGGAGTGGCACAAAATGTAAATAGTTATTGGAGCATAATCACGTCATACGAATTAAAACCACTAATAACAGAGATAGAAACTTTAGAACAAAATTACAATTACTGGACTAAAGCAGTAAGATCTAATCGCCATGAACAACAGTATTCGCAAGAAATGAATAATTATCTCAAACTACTGGAGAATAATAAAAATACAATGCTAAAACAAATAAAGCAACTACTGCCTACATATCAAAAACGAACAAAGCGTGGAGCACTCAACATTGTAGGAAATGTCATAAAAGCCATTACCGGTAACCTCGATAATGAAGACGCCGAGCGTTACGATAAGATAATTCAAGAGTTATCAGCATCTCAAACGAAACTTAAAACAGTTGTTAGCAAACAGATAACGCTAGCAGTGCGAGCGATCGCCGAGTACAATAACTCCATTCGTATATTGCAGAGCAATCAGCAGGTGTTGCTATCACGATCATATCAAATGGAACAAGCAATGCAAAACCTGACATTCTACGCGCTCCGAGAACGGGAACAAACTCTTGTATATGCATTATTTAATCAACTATTATTCCTAATGGACAACGTAAACAACGTCATAAGCACGATTACAAACGCAGTAACCTTTGCAAAACTAAATGTATTCCATCCCGCGATCATGGATCCCGATGAACTTATGCGAGAATTAATAAATCTAAACGATCAAATAATAACCAATAAATTTCCAATAAATCCCGAATTATCAAATATGATTTATCTCGAACAAACAATAAAAGTAAAAGCTTACATGAAGAATACGCAAATAATCTTCATTTTAATGATTCCATTAGTAGAACCGAATCCTTACAATTATTACCAAATATTTTCGCTACCCATTCGAATAACCAATTTCACATTCCGCTCGATAATCCCTAACACCAATTATCTAGCGATTAATGATGGAAAATATTTACTAATGCATGTCCCATGTCAAGAAATAGTACCATCTGAATACATATGTTACTCACCGGGCAACAATATCATTAACGAAGACGCACCCTGCGAGATTCAGCTGTTGTCATTCTCGAACCACTACGAGAAATGCAACTATAAAATCGAGGACATCCACGCCGTCCAGACAGTAAAAATCACCAATAACCAATGGATTTTGGTAATACCAACCCCACAAAAGGTGAAGAAAAGATGCAGCCAAGAGCAAGAATTAGAAATACTAGAAGAAACCTACATCGTAAAAATCACGCCCGAATGTTCCTTAGAAGTAGAAGGCACCGTAATGAAAACATACGAAGCCCGATTTAAAGAAGAAAAGAGACCCAAGGTTCCCCAATTGGACTTCGTCTACAAGAACGAGCAGTTAGAAGAAAAAACCAACGTTTCCCTGAACATGACGATAATCGACCAAAACAACGTCTTAAAATTAACAAACGACTTGGAATCCCTTCAAGACGAACTTTCCCGAATCAAGGATGTCGACATCCATCAGAGACCCATAACCGCATGGACTATTATTATATACGTGCTAATGGCCATCATAGTCGCGTGGCTATTAGTAAAATATGTACGACATCGTCTCCAACAACGAGCAACCACCAATCAACAAGAGAATCCGCAGAACCCCGAGGTTCCCAATGAGGAAGAACCAGGAAACCATCATTGGACCTGAGAAGTCCCAGACGATGCTTCCCTCTTCGGCCGGAGGAGTTATACGAAGCGTACCACCGCATCCGCTGACTCAGCTATAAGATTATTATATATACTCGCGTAATTGTAAACTAAGATAAGTTCGTTACCACGATTCGCAACGCGTGTTTCTAACAGATTAACTTAGAATTAGAATCATTGTTTGTTAATCCGCACAAGCTTTTTAGATTCTTAATAAATCGGTTTTTAAAAAATCTGTTTTAATTATCGATCATTTAACTTGCATCTTACCAGAAAGATGTTTCTATTTTTAAAAGTGTTTAATTCGCCGACTGACTGCTCACGTTACAAGATAGGTACAATTTTTACAATTTATGCTTATATAAATACGCACATAACACAACAGTTGAATGGATAAATAATACTCATATCGAAGTAGGCGGCATCATTACAACAAAACGAACTGATAAGATGAGGGACCCATAATTTTTTGAATTTAATGAAATATTTACAATTTGCACAGCTTACAATTTTGTAGAAGCAGGTAATAGAGGAGCTTTGCGAGTACTAAATTTTCAAAGAATTATTATTGAAAACGATTAAGGAAAGCCTTAGAAGATTTTGAATAATTGCGAAAAATTCCCTCGAAACACATGAGAATGTCAGCAATTTGAGTGGAATGATTCTTTGAAATTTTGGACATAATGAGAATCGTCGAAATGCGTCGAGAAAAATTCCGTCACAATTTGCATAACTCTATTCTTGCTGCATTTCCTCCTCGGACGTGTACAACGTTAATCCACGTTGTTTCTTATTTGGCGATTTATACAAAGATGCTGAAGACATATGAGCTAACTGCTTCTTTGTTATCTCGCTGGCTCGACCTGTCTCTTTTCTACTCTTTGCTGCGACTTTTATCGCGACTAGCGCACTAACACTATCGCTTGACAAACGTGAACGTTTCTTGTGGCTCGCAACATCTGTCAACGCGGAAAAAATCCTCTCAGCCGGTGCATTCGAGTGTGGCAAAGAACGTATTAATGCTAACAAAGGCTTTAATTGTGGATACTTGAAATCTCCACGCTCATATCGCATCTAGGCGACACCATACTGGTGGCGCTGAATTGGCTCGCGGAATTAGAGAAAAAAAGAAAGGGCCCTATTCACATCCATTTTCCACAGCGTGGACTACCGACAGTAGGTATAAGTCGTGGATTCGATGCATTCCAGAGGACTGCTATAAGTTTCAATGTATTATATGTGATGTGATACAAAACTGCAGAGGGGGAAATTCGAGTTTAGACCGACACGCTAGTAAAGATGAACATAAAGCTCAATGTTTCGCGAACGGTATTGTGATAGCAGATGAAATTCCTCCCGAAGTAGTCCAGGATAGCATCGATAACTTTAAACACTCGGTACGAATCGCTGAACCCAGAACAATAAAAGCTGGCTCACCTTCTTGGTGCGATACGTCGATCCAAAGACACTCGATGTTGTTACGGCATTGCCGAAGCTATTAGAGTTAAACGCAACAAAATTATCTGCATCGGGTATTTTCAAGCAGTTCAAGGATTACATGCTAAAACATGCAATACCTTTTTCGAATATTATAGCAATAGCTTGCGATCACGCTTGGGTTATGAACGCGGAGAAAGTGTCTTTCAAAGCGTTACTCCGTAAGGAGAATCCGAGCGTGATCGTAATCACTTGCGTCTGTCATGCTCTTGCATTAATATCAAAGCATTCCTGCGAAAAAACAATTCTTAATATAGTCGAAGAGTCAATGACGTTGATCGTTTACCACCAGAATTATGCGAAGCGGTCGCAAATTTTAGCCGAGTTCGTCGATGCCTCTCAAGGCTAGACCTGAAACTCGTTAAGTATTCGAAAACGCGGTGGCTCGGGCGTCACGACGCCATCAAGAGATTACGCCTCTTGATGCCGTCGTTACAGGCATGCTTCTCCGAAGGGATAATAATAATAATTAATAATAATAAAGGTAATTCTAAAAAAATAGAAAAACTAGAACAATTGAATGCATTTCTCAATGACCTCGAAATGCCGCAAGAATAGAGTTATGCAAATTCTGACGGAATTTCGGAGATTCTCATTATGTCCAAAATTTCAAAGAATTTTGGACATGAGTCCAAAATTTCAAAGAATCATTCCGCTCAAATTGCTGACATTCTGATGTGTTTCGAGGGATTGCGAAAATAGTTTCCCATAGTTTAACGTAATCAATTTTTTCCAATTATTCAAAATCTTCTAAGGCTTCTCGTAATCGTTTTCAATAATAATTCTTTGAAAATTTAGTACTCGCAAAGCTCCTCTATTACCTGCTTCTACAAAATTGTAAGCTCTGCAAATTGTGAATATTTCATTAAATAAAAAATTATGGGTCCCTCTTCTTGTCAGCCCGTTTTGTTGTAATGATGCCGCCTAGTTCGATATGAGTATTATTTATCCATACAACTGTTGTGTTAGGTGCGTATTTATATAAGCATAAATTGTAAAAATTCTCGACTGCAAATCACTTAGAATTGTACCTATCTTGTAACGTGAGCAGTCAGTCGGCGAATTAAAATAGAAACATCTTTCTGGTAAGATTGACTTTAAATATCAATCTATTCTATCTAAATTTCACAAACAAATGTTAAATCAATGTATTTCGGATATAATAATACTCTTGAAAAGTTTGAATAATGACATCATTCGATTACGTTCTGACATTTACACATACTTATCATACAATATTGCAGATAATTTCTTTAATGACCAATTTCACAATTATGAACAAATTTTCAACACAGTGAAAAAATCATACACAAACTTCCTTAATAAACAAATACAAACACACACCGTACCTTAAAGTGGTTGGATAATTTGACATCCCTTATAATGTGAAATTAGTACTGAGTTTAGGTCCCAAATTTTCATTTCCTAGTAAATCTTTAACTATTGACAATATCATCGCTTGCATTGAAAGTGCAATTGATGAAATTGAACCAGATATTCAAAATTCGATTCGGTCTCAATGTGTAAACATCATTACTAATTTCAAAAAGTATTATAAGGAAAATAACAAATCTAATCCTTTCCAACGTTATTCCAATTAGTAAATCAGATACTATAACACACATTTTCAATTCATATCACCCACGTTTACAATTTACACTGGAAACAGAAACAAGCAACTCCATAAAATTTTTAAATATACAAATTACACACACAAACACTAACATTTTCACAAATAGGTATATTAAAGAAACTAACTTGAATAGATATATAAACTTCGATTCCGAAACACCTTTAACATATAAAAGAAGTGTTGTTAATAGCCTTGTTGATCAAGAAATTAAATTATTCCATCCAAATTTTCGAAAAGCAAATTTAGACAAAATTAAATCTTTTTTTTAATTACTAATTGTTAGGAGGTCGAAAATTTTCGAACGGATACATATAATGTAAATACATCGATGATTGGGAGCGATGCATAAAACTGCATGTTAATTGTACGGAGTGCAATATGCACAATATATCTCGAATACTAGAAAACGCCCGGCGACCAAAACTAATTCACCCTTAATAAGTGGCGCCTATTAATATAATTGCTTTCCCTCTCACACAGCCCAATGCAAGTCAAGTATATGTTTACGTTACCAAACTCCTCTCCTCGAACGATGCCCGCGGACCGACAGATGATGCTCTCGCATGGGCGTGCATTCGGGTAACCAAATAATACGGCAAGCAACATGAAAGACAAACAGTAATTAGTGATTATGAATACCGACCATAATTAGTATTAACATACCGGGTGCTCCAGCACCCTTGCTTCAGCACTCTTCGGAACGTGCCTACACCTTCTTTATCATCCTGTCCATTGCTCCTCCAACGGTGATCTTCGTATACACCTAACGTTAGTTCGTAGTGTCCAAGAGAATAGTTAATAGACATAGTCAACCAGATAGTCAAGTCACGTACGATGCACTTGCGTGCCCGCGCCCATTACCTGACCAGAACAGATACAATGGACCACTGGACTTGCGTCCAGGTCAAGCGATCACGCCGTTACCTGTTTGTTGCAATACCGCTAGATTGGTTGCATTTGCATGCCTGCGTACACAAGCTGCCAAGCAAACAGCTCGCGTACCAACAATTCATAGAATTGTGTCATGTGCCCCAGTGCGACCCCGCCTCGCAATGCTGACAAGAATGTATCTACCTCCACATTCCATGACACAGTTGCATCTAGCAACAACAACAACAACAACAGCCGCAACTTCGGCAACAACAACAGCCGCAACTTCGGCAACAACAACAACAGCCGCAACTTCGGCAACAACAACAACAGCATCAACAACAGCAACACAGCATCAGCAGCAACACCTCTGCATTCGGTGTGCACCACTCCACCGGCAATCACTCGCGTAACTGTAACATACTCAAAGCAGTTGTCATTAATACATCTCAATAACCACCCAATAATACTAGTTATTGTTCACACCAATGACCACAATACAGTTATCACAATAACGACGCAACTACTGCGCCACCCTCGCCGTGCGCCCACACGCCACTGTGAGAGCAAAACTGGTAATGTGTTCACGGTACGATGACGAATGTGTCCTTCCCGTAAACAACCCCACCGCTATTGCTAGTGTGGTATGGGGGAAAGCAATAAACCTCTACGACGTTTTCATAAATATTCGCATCCCTATTATAAGTAAATACGCGTAAAATATGTAATATTTGCTATAGAATAATATACTTAAATGTCTTAAATAAAACACAACCGTAACATAATAATTTTTATATAAAATGTACAACAGCTGACACATGAAATTTGATTATTGTTGAAATTCAGTGAAATATTAGGAATTCCCAACACCCTATTGTTAATCTCACATATTATGCCTTTTAATATGAACAGCACGCAAAATGAGTGTTTTATCGATTTTTTCGAGTATTAAGAAATTTTTTATCAAATTGTTAACAAAAATATTGCTTGCAATCATTCTTCGTTGCATTCATCATTCATTTTAATTTTTGTAGTATTTTTTTCTCATTTTCATTGCGTTTGTAGAAGCGGTAAGCGGTGTACGCGATTTTAATTAGTCGCGAAAATTACTGCGAAACGCGAAACCTGATTGATGTTGCATAGTCGAAGTTATCGCGTCTATTTCAAGATAACGAGGCGACCTCCATCGAACTCCGTTTCGGCACAGCTCGACTGCCGTCCCCACTTTTACCAGTTTTAGCCAGCGGCTTGAGGAGAACGCGCCAGCGGCGTTTCGAAGACCACTGCTGCCGTCCCCACTTTTAGCCTTCCCATCAAGCCGCATGAGAGGAACGCGCTAGCCGCGGTTCGAATATGAGAGCACTGCCAGTGATCCCATATTCGAAACGCCGCTAGCACTTCCCCTCAAGCCGCTGGCTAAAAGTGGTAAAAGTAGGGACGGCAGTCGGGCTGAGCCGAAACAGTTCGGCGGGGTTCGCCTCGCGAAACGGGAAACTTGATTGATGTACGTGTATAGTGGACGTTATGGAGTTTATTTTTAGATCGCTCGCCTTTCGACGAGCCGAACTCGCTTTCGGCCCAGTTCGAGTGCCGTCCCCACTTTTACCACTTTTTTGAGGGGAAGTGCTAGCGGCGTTTCGAATATGGGATTACTGAGCACTGCTCAGTGTTCGGTTATAAGTTGAGGTGAACACACGCGTTGAAACAGTTGCCAACGAACTGAGAAATTGCCCCGATCGCGCTACAGACGGGGCAACCATGCAGGCGGCAGGGGCAATCTAGGGACCAAGGATGCGCGCCCCTGCCGCAGGGGCAATCTACAAAATTGCCCCTGCTTATCTATACACATCACAATTAAGGAGGCAATCAAGGGTCATCCCCACTTTTATACCCTTGATTGCCCCTGCGGCAGGTGTGTGAGTAGCCCGCTATACATATCGCAAGATATTTACGATAGCGCCTTTTTTTAAACGTAATTTTCCATATTTTAATTCATTTTAGTATTAAGTATTTAAAAGTTGTAACCAGTATTTACAAATATACACCATGGACTTTATACTTGCTGTTTACAGTTTTTAAACTTTTTCTTAAATTCGTTGTATTTATTAAAATTCAACGAAATTCATTTCGCATATATTTAAAATTGCTTATAAGGAATCTACGTTTCCAAAATGTGTACAAAGTATATTTCTGCATAAATTATTAAAGTTTACGATGATGCGTCATAAATACCGACCGTTTGTAAAGTATCACCCTCATCGAACATAAAAAGTAACACGTAATGCGGCATTTTTATATTCGGTCGCTACACTTTACCCAAAAAAACTGCCTAGTTTTGCACATCCCTTTTCAGTTCGACGAAACATTTATTGTATATTTTGTTGCCGATGTAAATGGGTGCATTTGTCGCTTTGAACGCAAACCTCTGTATACATTATTTACGTTTGTTGTGGCGGTGAAAAAAGTTAATTAACTTGTGCTTTATTCCTGTGGGCCCTTTTACTTTGTCCATAAGATCGAATAAACAAGAAGACTTCACGTAAAAAATATTAAAAACATTCAAGGGAATAGTTAGAAGAAAAAGAGAAATGTAAGTGTAAAATGGTGGGTAGTAGTGAATTGTGTTTCCGATTATATATTTAAAATACGTCATGTGGTGTGTTTACTTTTATTTATTTAAAATTTGTCATGTGCGCTAAAAATAAAATATGTTATGGGCTCTGTTACTTTACTGATGGACAAATTATTAACCGTGCAAAGATAATGCCTTTGATCGATGGCCAAAAGGTCCTATTTTGAACGCAATCTCTCAACCGGAAGTGATGGTTTACTCTTATCACCTTTTTCCATATCTCGAAAACGGTACACGTTACGGAAATAATATTCTTACATAAATTATAGATATTGGTATTTTAAAAAATCCGCGGTGGTCCGCACGAAACTTTCTTATACTTTATTTCAACTTCAAGTGAACTTGAAGTGAGTGTTTACTCTTATCACCTTTTCCCATATCTCGAAAACGGTACACGTTACGGAAAAAAATCAATTAAATGCCACATTAAGGTGGGCTATGATTTCATTGGGTTTTCTCCTAAGATTTGTAGCACTGATAGCTGTTCAATTATTTAACTAAAAATGTTTTTTTTCAGTAATATAACTGGCAGTTACTTACAACTCCTTTCTCTTCAATTGCTTGTCGCCAACTTTATAAAATAAACACAGTTTACTTTAATAAGGAATTGATTTGAAGGCACGGTATATAGCGTGGAAGAAAATGTCACATTTTGAAAGCAATATCTCAAACTGATGGTTTACTCAAATCAACGTTTTCTATATCTAGAAAACGGTTCGCGTTATCGCAAATATTTTTCAAATAAAGGTTAGATACTGAAATTAAAAAATAAATGGAAAATGGAGTATAAGTAAGTATAAGAAAGTTCGGTGCAGACCACTGCAGATTTTACAGTATTGCGATCGGGCGGCTAAACATACGTGTGGCTTTGCGCGCTCCAGCGCCTAACTATTGAAGGTCACACTATGGCACTTTAAGCTTAGGATTAGTATATGGCGTGGAAATAAACGTCACATTTTGGAAGTAATATCTCAAACTGATGTTTAATCAAATCAACGTTTTCTATATCTCGAAAACGGTTCGCGTTGTAGCAAAAAATGTTCGTATAAAGGATATATACTGGAATTAAAAAAATATATTTGTTTGAAAAGTTCTTTCAGAAATAAAGTATAAGAAAGTTTCGTGGGGACCACCGCGGATTTTTTTTCATAATAAGAAATACAATGAGTTATGGATTTGGAATAAGGATTTAAATATGAATTATATCAAAAAATGTGTTGTATAACACATGTTTGGTTTCATGCAGTGCGTTCTTTGGGCGATATTATATATTTTTTATTGTTGTATATATTTATACGCTTCACGTATAATGGTGACAACAAAGTTTAACTTGACGAATCGAGATCTGCATTTTAATTGATATGTGGATTGTTATTAATTTTATCGATATTGACCAACAAAATTAATACAATGCACGGTCTTGCCGGATGTTACCCCTCTAGATATTCTCCTATGTGTATTTTTATACATGTCACAAAATATGGAAGGTCTGAAAACATTTTATGAAGAGTTGCAGTATGAAATTCATTACGAAATTTTGAAGATTTAATGGGCAACATTTTTAACATTTATTACATTAATAATACCTACTTGTTCAACGGTAATAAAAGACAACCACACATGAATTTGATATCGCAAGGTATTCGAAAAAAATAATAAAATATTAATTAGTAATTTTTAAAATTAAATTTGATTGCAACTTCTGCAACAGAGGGAAGAATAAATATACATAATATTACATGCAACAAACCAAACTCTGTTTAATAATTTTTTAATTTTTAAATATTTTTTTATACATTACCATTTATAAAGTTAAACAATATATTTATTATTCAGCGATTCAAAGCGTTTGCTTTGCAGACCTGTTTAATTAACGTTCACATAATTGACGTGATACGCACTTTGTTTTACTTTGAATTCCATTACATTATTAATTTGCATTGCATTTATTAAGTTGCGTTCTTCTGCACTACTATTCGCATCCTCATATTATGTTCTCACTTCTTGTAACATAACTCAATTTTATTATTAAGATTCAAGAAAAACAAATGTGCGGTGGAAACTGACATTTCGTCAGCATTGAAAACAAAAGAAATGTCTGGAGAACAAGTGTGCTTTGACCCAATACAAATGTACCCCAGTATTTCGAAAACACCGTCTCTTTTGTAAGTAGCTGACGTATTATCGGCTTCCGATTACGAGGATTTTCATTGGAAAAACAACCAAGAATATGATGAGTATGAATTTTTCTTGTAGTTGGATGAGCAGTGTTGTACGAATGGGTAACTTTAAATGTTTTTATTTTCTTCCGTTTCTTATTTTAGAATAAGTAAACATAAGTTACACATAGAGGTCGATGAAAAGGTTGTAGATAAAACCTTAAATGGATACAGAATAGTTGAAATTGGGTATCTTTTGCAATGGGCACTGAAGCTTCAATATGAACACAGTAAGCAGGTACTTCCGGTGAACTCCGCATTGTAGATGAAAAGCACATTGGTTTCATAAGTGAAATCCACTTTGAGTGTACCATGTGTTCGAGGACGTATAAGAAACGAACAGAAGATCCGAATAACGGTACGGTGAAGCTACTGGTAGTACATATGCCCATATGCAGGAACGATTTTCCACTCTAGATATTCCCTGTATGTCTAAAAGATTCTACCAAAAAACGGAAGCAGATGTGATACATGTAATTTTAATCTTAAAATGGCATAGATTTGTTAATAACAACATCTAAATATAAGCAGCAATGCGGAAGTTCAGCTTGGGAAGACATTAAAACCAATGGCATAGAGGAGCGCCGATTAGCTATAGCCAACAAGCAAATTGATCCCGATGGTTTTCCATTCATAACTGTTTTCTTGGATGGCTGGTGGTATTTAATATTTACTGGTCTAATAGGCCAAACTCATATATTGGAAGTAAAGTGTTTATTTAATGTGTCTAAATTATCCATAAATTTAAATGAAGCAGTTACAAAATTAAAAAACTTTTGCCTGGAACTTCATAACGGCAAGCTCAGGCTGAAGAGAAATCATAATTATTATTATCAGGTAAACTATTATTTTAATTGGTGAGGGTAAAATTGGAATGATCGAACACTGAAATTTAGTTGTTTGAGAATCTAGAGTACATATTTATAACATAGGCTGTGCTTTTCGTACTAGCTGCAATTTTTACCAAATATCATGCTCCAAGTAAAGAAATTACGCAAGTGGCAATTATATATTT
Organism: Geotrupes spiniger; assembly: GCA_959613385.1. Taxonomy (NCBI): domain Eukaryota; kingdom Metazoa; phylum Arthropoda; class Insecta; order Coleoptera; family Geotrupidae; genus Geotrupes; species Geotrupes spiniger. Next base: position 38,789,335 of record OY390737.1, read on the forward strand.
ATTTCCTTGCTTCAAATTTTCATTGATTGTTCCAAGCTTGCTACATAACGTCCTTTATTTATAATTCGGCAACCCATTTTTAGATTCAGGGTCAACTGCATATAACACGAAGGGATGTCTGCTATTTTGTTTGTTATGTAAATGATTATGTTGATCTGTTTATTGAACAAATTAAAAGAGACGACCATTTATGGGATAATTATATGATGGAAAAGTTAGTTTTATTTTATAAAGACTGTATACTCCCAGAAATTGTACCCAGCAGAATAAAAAGAGGACTTCGATGTATAGACCCTGAACACATCATAGAGGCGCAACAAACACAAAAGCAAAAAAGTGAGGCCAGATTACAAATAAAATTGCCAACATATGATAAATGAAGATACAACAGGTTTGTTTAGTTATGAAATATTATATTTTATCACGCCTTTTTTCCAGGAAAGATGATTAGGTACGTGGTTCGACCTATGAAAACGAACAAAAAATCAAGATTAATCAAAAACAAGGAGAATTCTATTGAATTCGAATAGATCCTAGTATTTGACACGATTGGTACCCGAACATATTAATTTTAACTTTGGTATTCCCACACAATAAATTAAATATAAATGGAATATTTGTTGCAATTGGTTAAGAATCTACATGAAAAACCGCAGGTAGCAATCAAAGTAGATGCTTTCGAAATGACGCTTGAAATGAATACTGCAATGTGTTCTGTGAGCAACGTGGGCCATTCGCTGTCGCTCAAAATGAACCACCAGCAATTCAGAACGTGTAACCTACCACAATGTGAACACATAGAGCTTCAACATGAAAACGGATTTGCATTGCTCAGTACAATTTGTATCACGAACATACGAATGCACAAGTGAAGTAAAAATTAAACCATATAGAGCTGATGTGGACGGCGGGATCAAGCGGAAATAATATTTTATATTTTCAATTTTTCATAATATGGTAAATAATAGATAGTATTTTGTGTACCAAGGCGAAAAAGTACTGTTTTTTCGTTCGAGTTTTCTTTACAAGCAAACGAGGACGAAAAGAAGACTTTTTGGCCGTGGTGCACACAAAAATTTTTAGGCGACCCTCATAAAATTTTCAAATTTATTGCAACATTTACTTATAATTTATTGACATAGTCATTTATGACAACTGAACAATTGTACATATTTGTGACACCTTCAGACATGTTTATGTTTTCTTTGTCTACATTCGAAGTTATTTCGGCTTTATAAACAATAATTACCCAATAATCAGTTAAAAAGTCTATCACCAACACGTATTTACTAATGTAAACAAGATGTACAGTTTGACACTGACGGCAATGTGGTTATTTTTATACAATTTCGGTAACTGTCGGTAGATGGCGCCACCCTATTGCGGACGAAAAACGGTTACTTTTCGTCCGCGTTTGACGACACAATTCGATTAATTGTTGGTACGCGGGCTGTCTGCTGACGGCCTGTGTGCGCAGGCATGCAAATGCAACCAATCTAGCAAACCACTATAGCACGCAGGTAACGGCGTGATCGCTTGGTCCATTGTATCTGTTCTGGTCAGATAATGGGCGCGGGAACGCAAGTGCATCGTACTTACACTTGACTATCTGGTTGACTATGTCTATTAACTATTCTCTTTGACGCTACGAACAGACGTTAGGTTGTAACGTGCTTCCCTTACGGCCGGACGGACGGCGGGTGGATTTATTCGCGTTACTATAACGGGTCTCTGTGCCGAAATGTTTTTACGGACGTGTTCAAACAGCCGGCTCGGCCAGTGACCCTTTTTTTGTTCCTTGGTAGCTTGCAGTGGAGATTCCAGGTAAACGGCTACGTTTCTCGTGTTTCCGATTTAAAGACGGCACTCTGGTTTATTGATTTTTATTTAATAATAATAAATAACAAAATAATAACCGTGAAATAATAACAAACTCTAAATAACCGAAATGAACACAATATTTATATTTATAACCGGATAACGAAGAAAATAAACAGCGGAAATTCTAAATAAACGGAAAATGAAATATTATTGCCGGCGCGAAATAATTATTTTCGGTCGTCGGTGCGGCTCGGACGTTGGGACGGATGGTCTTTGCGCGCGACGGTCGCGTTCGGGGATCAGACTACGGGATTTGCAGCTACCCACCACTACAATGTTGGTAGTGGCAGACAATGTGTTACGGGGTGCCGGATTAAGGGATGCAGCTACCCACCACTCCAATGTTGGTAGTGGCAGACAATGTGCTACGGGATGGCGGATTAAAGGATGTAGCTACCCACCACTCCAATGTTGGTAGTGGCAGACAATGTGCTACGGGGTGGCGGATTAAGGGATACGGCTACCCACCACTCCAATGTTGGTAGTGGCAGACAATCTGCTACGGGGTGGTGGATTAAGGGATGCAGCTACCCACCACTCCAATGTTGGTAGTGGCAGACAATGTGCTACGGGGTGGCGGATTAAGGGATGCAGCTACCCACCACTCCAATGTTGGTAGTGGCAGACAATGTGCTACGGGGTGGCGGATTAAGGGATGCAGCTACCAACCACTCCAATGTTGGTAGTGGCAGACAATGTGCTACGGGGTGGCGGATTGAGGGATGTAGCTACCCACCACTCCAATGTTGGTAGTGACAGACAATGTGCTACGGGGTGGCGAATTAAGGGATCGGGCGAAGTGACTGCTTCGGATGCAGCGAGCGAAGTGAGCGCTTCGGATGCCTCGGACGGAATGCCTGCTTCGAATGCAGCGGACGGACGGAATGTCTGCTTCGGATGCAGCGGACGGACGGAATGAATTGTACGGTGCGCCCGAACGCCTTATAAGCAACACGGCCGCGGTGACGTCAGGCGTTTCGATCACGTACGCCACATTTGCTATTAATCGCACAGATTTCGCGTTAAATATTTTCAACGCGATCTCTGTACTTTGTAGATCAATAGCAAATCTGTAACGAGACTGTCGGTTCGTTACATGCCCCCCTTTCTTTAGGGAGGCGCGGGCGGTACTAAGCGGGGTCCATACGTAGTCCGAGTTCATTAGCCTCCTTCCGCGTCATTGTCACAAAATCTCCGTTGGTTAGCGGTACGTGGTGTGCCGCTTCGCTCGACGACGGGGCCCTAGGTTGCCACGGCGGATCCCGAGATCTGTGTCCTCCGGGTGGTCTTGTTAGTACGGGCGGCGAGGTCGGTAGTTCAACGGTGTCCAGTCGGCCCCAGCGAGATTGGAGACTGCGGCCATGATGATGACGCCCGCAGTGGTGACTCTCCGAACACCTCGAGGAACTGTTGCTTGAGAATGGCGGTGGTCTCCGGCGAGCACAACTCGAGCGGCGTGCAGGGTCGACTTGGTGTCCTCGGGAGCTCCATGATATTGTGGTCGGTCGGCCGTTGTAGTTATACGCGCCCGGCTAGTTCCCCTTCTCTGTCGGTTGGAGTGGGAGCGGGGCGTATGTCCTTGACGTGGACGGTTCCTACCCTTTTTCGGTTGCCATCCTGCAAGGAGATAATTACGGGGGAAAGGATTTTGCTTACTTTATATGGGCCGCTAAACTTTGGTGCGAGCTTGGCAGAAAATTGGTTTCCGGCATTCGAGAGGTAATGCTCCCGTCGGAAGATCCATTCGCCCATCTGCGGTCGGTACCGTCGGTGGCGGAGATTGTATGGGCGGCTTTGTTTCTGGAAGGCCTCGGCTAGCTTCCTTTGTACTATTCGGTATACTTCCCTCATCTTGCTGAATTCCGTGGTCAACCTGCCTTGATTCTCGGCCTCCTCGTCTTCCACGGCTGGGGCGGCTTCCTGACGGATGGTGTTGGGCGGAAGAAGCTCCCTGCCGTAGTTCAGGAACGCTGGGGTGAATCCTGTAGATTCGTGTACGGCGGTGTTGATCGCGAACATCATCTGCGGAATGTAATTATCCCATTCGCGGTGGTCCATTTTATATACTGGGCCAGCATTGTTCCAATAACGCGGTTTACTCTCTCCCCTGGGTTAGCGTGTGGGCTGTATGGTGCCGTGAATCGGTGTCGGATGCTGAAAGCTTTGGTAACGGAGGCGAAGTATCGGTTGTCGAATTGTGGGCCGTTATCGGACACCAACATACTGATCACGCCAAAACGGAATATTATCCTCTCCTTCAAGGATTCGATTACGGTTCTTGCGGTGGCTTTCCTAAGAACTTGGCACTCTACCCATTTCGTGAATCGATCCTGGAATACCAGCATGTATCTATATACCCGTTTTGATCTAGGAAACGGGCCTATCAGGTCGGCGGATACGGATTCCCATGGGCGACTCACTCGTGTAAAGTGCATCTCACCCAGCGGCTTTCGCTGGTCGAGCTTAAATCGGTGGCAGGATTCGCACTTTCGAACGTAGTTTCGGACGTCTCGGAACATGCCCGGCCAATAGTACCGGTCGGCTGCTCTCGCAATGCTTTTGGTGATCCCCATGTGACCAGTCTCGGGTGTGTCGTGAATCTCTTCCAAAATTTTCTCTCGGTCCGTTTGCGGAATACACAGCTTCCATCCATGATACGGGTCGACTTCTACCTCTGCCGAGATGCTAGGGAAGAATCGGTAGAGATTCCCTTCCCTAATGGCAAAGTTGCTGGTTGGATCCGGCGTCTGGAGAAGCTTTATTCGGACGGCTTGGTACCACTTGCATGGTGTGTTGTCGAAGATGGCGGCGACGTCATCTTCTGGTTGTGGGCCTTTCGCATCTAACGGCGAACGGGACAGCGCATCGGCCACGATATTCTCTTTGACTTCCCGGTTGCCAGTGTTGAGGATCAAATTCAGTTTCCCCAGCACGTCCATCCCGATAATTGCGTCAGCAGTGGCGTTCTCCATCACCCAGAATGGTGACTCGATTTCCTGACCCCCTCCCATACCGAGGTTCAGGTTGATTCGGTCTCTGAGATTTCCTCTTGATCCATCGGCCATCCTAACCTTCTTGAGTCGTCCTTTTCCTTCCGGGACACCATTTTCGTAGGCATGTGCAGCCACTTGTTCGCTGACGAACGAGCTTGTTGCCCCGGTATCCAATAGTGCTAGGAATGTTCTTCCGAACAAGAAAACGTTGACCCAAAACCGATTATCGCGATTTGGGACCATTTCTATTTTCCGCACCTCCGGACTCGGTGTACGGGTTCTGGGCATTGTTTGCATCCTTGGCGAGGGTCAGTTTAGCCCTGGAAGCCGACTCCTAATTTACCCGCAAGTTTAACGAGATCATCCTTTTTTACGGAATTGACCCAACTAGTCCCCGGCGGCGCGGTTAAATCTTCTACGGACATTTTGACTTAGGACCGGAAAATTTAATCGTAACGCGATGTGTTCGTTAAATTTTTAATGCTATCGGAAGTCGGTTAAATTATTTACAATAAATTTCGGACGGTCGTTTTACGGGTTTAATTATTTTTCGGTCCCTGCTCGGGAGCCAGTTATGTAACGCGCTTCCCTTACGGACGGACGGACGATGGGTGGATTTATTCGCGTTACGGGTCTCTGTGCCGAAATGTTTTTACGGACGTGTTCAAACAGCTCAAGGCCAGTGACCTTTTTTTGTTCCTTGGTAGCTTGCAGTGGAGATTCCAGGTAAACGGCTACGTTTCTCGTGTTTCCGATTTAAAGACGGCACTCTGGTTTATTGATTTTTATTTAATAATAACAAATAACAAAATAATAACCGTGAAATAATAAGAAACTCTAAATAACCGAAACGAACACAATATTTATATTTAAAACGGGATAACGAAGAAAATAAACAGCGGAAGCTCTAAATAAACGGAAAATGAAATATTATTGCCGGCGCGAAATAATTTATTTCGGTGCGGTTCGGACGTTGAGACGGATGGTCTTTGCGCGCGACGGTCGCGTTCGGGGATCGGACTACGGGATTTGCAGCTACCCACCACTCCAATGTTAATAGTGGCAGACAATGTGTTACGGGGTGGCGGATTAAGGGATGCAGCTACCCACCACTCCAATGTTGGTAGTGACAGACAATGTGCTACGGGATGGCGGATTAAGGGATGCAGCTACCCACCACTCCAATGTTGGTAGTGGCAGACAATGTGTTACGGGGTGGCGGATTAAGGGATGCGGCTACCCACCACTCCAATTTTGGTAGTGGCAGACAATGTGCTACGGGGTGGTGGATCAAGGGATGCAGCTACCCACCACTCCAATGTTGGTAGTGGCAGACAATGTGTTATGGGGTGGCGGATTAAGGGATGCGGCTACCCACCACTCCAATGTTGGTAGTGGCAGACAATGTGCTACGGGGTGGTGGATTAAGGGATGCAGCTACCCACCACTCCAATGTTGGTAGTGTCAGGCAATGTGCTACGGGGTGGCGGATTAAGGGATCGGGCGAAGTGACTGCTTCGGATGCAGCGAGCGAAGTGAGCGCTTCGGATGCCTCGGACGGAATGCCTGCTTCGAATGCAGCGGACGGACGGAATGTCTGCTTCGGGTGCAGCGGACGGACGGAATGAATTGTACGGTGCGCCCGAACGCCTTATAAGCAAAACGGCCGCGATGACGTCAGGCGTTTCGGTCACGTACGCCAGATTTGCTATTAATCACACAGATTTCGCGTTAAATATTTTCAACGCGATCTCTGTACTTTGTAGATCAATAGCAAATCTGTAACGACACTGTCGGTTCGATATAAGGTGTACACGAAGATCATCATTGGAGGAGCAATGGAGAGACGGGTAAAGAAGGTGTAGGCACGATCCGAAGAGTACTGAAGCAAGGGTGCTGGAGCACCCGGTATGTTAATGCTAATAATGGTCGGTATTCATAATCACTAATTACTGTTTGTCTTTCATGTTGCTTGCCGTATTATTTGGTTACCCGAATGCACGCCCATGTGAGAACATCATCTGTCGGTTCGCGGGCATGATTCGAGGAGAGGAGTTTGGTAATGTAAACATATACTTGACTTGCATTGGGCTGTGTGAGAGGGAAAGCAATTATTGATATCACCATAAAACAAACTGCTTATTCTGTAGATTACTTTCAAATTAAAGATTGGTTAGATTCGGCAAAAAATGTAATGTGGTAATAAAATTTATGTAAGTGTGCGCAAATATCGTGCATATGTTATGCAAGCAGATATATCTATTGAAAATAAAAAAAAGTTAAGAAATAGTGCCGCCTTCGCTAAGTTGCGATTAATTTAATTTCTAATCGATTCATGCAATTGAACAAGTTCGTCACTATCGTCTCTGCATTCATAATCGTCATTGACAAAAGTAACTGTCTTTTAGTAAACAAAACATCGATAAATTTGGACGAGCATTATCACGAGATTTTTTTTAGAATAGGAGAAAAAATCCGGGACGAATTATTGTGGTTACTCATCTTGCGAACGCGAAGCGCCGAGAATTTTGGTGAACTAAAAAAATCATCGGCGGCAAATATGATGATCGAAATTAGCCGCTCGCATACGAAGAAATTTTCTAATTGCCGTGTAGCTTTATCTAATGATGCAATACCTTTGATTTTTTTTAGCTCATATGCATATTGATACGAACGTAATCAATGAAAGGATTTTGTATACAATTGTTAGAATCGTGCGATAGCGAAAAAAAAATTGATTGGGAACGTAATATAAAAAAATACACCTACAGAGGCCTAGATGCTACTTTTTCCAATTACATGCCAAAATTCTGTTTAGAAATATTAATTAATTTGCAAGCGGTGTGAAATTAATTGCGACCATGACTGAATCCCCAACTTTAAATTGAAACTGTAACTTCATTGTGTCTCCATACTTTTTCCCGGTCGGTAATTCCAAGCGTCAAAGCTGAAGCGTAACATGGGGACATCTAAGAAAAGTATATTTCCTCAGTTATACTAATTTCAATTTTAATAGCTTCTTGCAAATCTAGTCATAGGGTGTTGCCTGAGAATTGCCGGACTTCTGCTAAGTCTCTTCTAATTACAATCAAACTGCTTTTGACAGTTCTTTCACTAAAATTTACATATCGCACATATTCGCAATGCTACGGTTAAAGACACTTTATATGAAAACTTTGTATAAAAGACTGAGCACAAACAATGTCCGAATGGTATTTGCAGGACCCAATCCAGCCATCTTGATAATAACCATATAGAAAATTAAAATACTAACAAATCGTACCATTTGTGCACGTGCGTTATTGATCAGACATTTACAGAAGTATAACACTTTATTATTCTTATCCATCTTTATAAAACTATTTCACAAAATATATTAATATTTAATAACTTGTTTATGTGAGCTGCATGTCCACCTATGAAATATCTAATACGTCGTGTACGGTGAATTTGCATATTTTTCATACAAAGCGTCCCAAAAGTCCATATCGTACTTGTGAGGGTAACTTTGGACGGTTAGATCGTCTCCTATGTCCAAGTATGTAAGATTGATGGCTGTCGCCGTCGGCCATTTGACGTTTTGAAGAAGCTGGTCGCGATTAGGTGTTGGATTCCTTCAAAATAACGTTTTTTATTAGAATGTGGATAGAAAATTAAACTAGATTCAACTATATGGATATGTATACTAGATTCATTGCTATGGAATGCTAAATACCTGAAGTACGATGATGTCGCAAAAATTGATTTAGACAAACTGTTAACGCTTTGAGGGCATTTGAACATACAATAAATGTATAATAAATGCATGACCTTGATATTATAATATTTGTACTTAATTTAAGTCTAATAATAAGCATATTAAAGCATATAATTATGAAAATGGAACCGTCACCGACTGATCAGCAGGAATATCGGGTTGTATTAGACCAGTTACCGAATGTTGCGATTCAGAAGATCATTAAATTACTAGGGGAATGTTATGACTGATAGGGAAACTATAGAAGATCCCAGAAAGACCACTAAAGGAGTCAAAAGTATGGGGATATTGAAGAATAACTTAATCACAAATAAGAATCTATCCCGAGAGTATTAGAAACGACTCTTCACACACAACGAAACTTCGAACTTGAATGGACAGCTATGCGCAAAATTAGAAATACGAGGTAGGAGATTGATGTTACGGAAAATATACGTTGGTATCTGCGAAGATGACTTCTGGCGCAGAAGGAAAATAAAAATGTAGAAAATATAAAATGGTAATGATAGTTCAGAAAACAAGTTCGATTTTCAGTAACTATGGTCTTATATTGAATTAAAACGTAAAGAATTCACGAAAAATTATAAGAATATCACATAAACATAGTTTTATACGTATAAATCTGTATGTATAAGACAGTTTGTAAAAGTTTTACACTTTCTTTTTCTACTGAAGAAGGCAAACTTATGGAGAAAGCTACAACGATCTCGAAAAGGTATATGCAATTTATGTTAGTGAAATAACAACGTAGATAACTATCTAACGCAAGGCCTGATAACAAAATTTTTGTGCTAAAAATAGAGTAGGTGGTACAGGCAGTTATCTATAGAATCGTGCAGCTGGAGAGTGAGAACCCACCGGTCGATGTTGCAGTACGTACCTATAAAAACGAAATTACTGTTCACAATTAGCTAGCCTGTGAAATTAATCTACAATACGTCAAAATAAATTAAGCAATAGTAATTGTAATTACACCGCTAACATTCAATGACTCAAAACGGTAAAAGAGTAATCAGTGGGAATTCGCTCTTAAAATAATTGTAAACTTGTGATCTGTTAATGATGATAAACAACGTGTAATATTTTATGAGGTCTAATTTAGTTCTTTTTCAAGTTCCGACTGGAGGAGGACCAATGTAATGCATTAACATACAATTGATGTAGGATCATAGCTGTATTGTTGTCATGCATTATAGAAAGGAAATTAAAATCAATTATTAAACGTGAAAATGGTACTAAATCATTTAGAAAATAATATACAAGGCAAATTGGGGTCGTAAGTAAAATGTAAAATTTACACGAAAGATGGTCGAATTTTGCTGTCAGATTTGACAAGACGCATTTTTAATTTGAATTGTTTTTGAACATAATTGCAGCAATCCTTTTATATGTTGACACTGGACGTTTGACAGTCGTATCTTGTTTAGTCTCCGCAAGGTGTTAGACAAGGTATCGTCTCGTCAGTGTTCTGTTGTCAGTGGTTCGTTAGGAGTGATTGGCTCACGCCAAGAAGTTTTGATAGCCACTACATGTAAAGGTATTTCAACAACTAAGGTTCTTGGTAATCGCTACTGACGAAGGGTAATAACCCAGAAACAACATTGTCTAGCGATCCACCAGTTAGTCTTCATGGACCTGTATTAATTAATGTTCACTACACCATTGAGGTGTAAGATTATACCATCTTTCGTGTATATATATATATATATATATATATATATATATATATATATATTTAAATTTTGATGAGTATCTAAACGGTTTTCTTTTTCGTAATATTTCTAAGTTGTTCAAGCTTCTATTTTTCTTTGTTATGCAACAGTTATTGTTGAAAACATATTTTATTTTCGACGTTTCGGCCTCATGGGGTTTTATTTAATTTAGAAAATGTTTTTGTTTGGACTGTTGTAGTTTAAAACTTTGAATTAATAATTTACTTACATTAAAATTGAGCAGCGACGTTTACGTCTTTGGCTTTTATAGCATACTGGTGATATTTCGTGTGTCATTCTATTGTCAACTTAAGAAATTGAAAACTTTTATTGAAATTATAATGGCATTATTCTACTTATTATAAAGATTATATTATTTTATATGTTTTGAAAATTATTATGTATATAAGTTATAATAATTTAATTTGTATTCTGGTAATGAGTTAATCTATTACATGATAGATGGAGTTACATAATTTTGTCTCTTGCCGAAACGTCGAAAATAAAACATGTTTTCAACAACAAAATACACATGTTCAATAAATAAACCTGTCAACTGTTGCATAACCTAGCAAAATAGAAGCTCAGCAACTTAGTTGTTGAAGCTTCTATATATATCGTTAGTGACACACTTATGTTTTTACTTACTTATACTTTATGTATAAGTAAGTATAGGAATCATGAAAAATTTCGACCTCGAGATTTTAACGGATATACGCGTTTTGAGGTCCCCTGAATCGTTTCTGACTATTTTCGAAATGACGTCTGTGTGTCTGTTTGTGTGTCTGTCTGTGTGTCTGTGCGCGCTCTAGCGGCCATACGATTGTAGCTAGAGCTATGAAACTTTAAATTTAAGATTTGTATACAGCTGGAAAGAAAACGTCCTTCTTTGAACGCAATAGCTCAACCGGAAGTGATCGTTTACTCTTATCACCATTTTCATTATCTCGAAAACGGTACGAGCTATCAGAAAAATGTTCTTATATAAGTTAAGGACATTGAATTATAAACAACTTTCATTTGAAAATTTTTTTCGAAAAACGTAGTATAACTAAGTATAAGTAAGTTTCGTGCGGACCACCGCGGATTTTTTTGATATACTTATGGAAGTTGACATATTTTGCCGATACAAAATTGTGACATTGTTAGAATATCCCACTTCGATATTTCTCTAATACGTGTCTACATTAATTATTATAACTAATACATTTACAAAACAGATCTACTCTGCACTCCCCACCTGGTGGTCTCGGTGTCAAAGATGAATCGCCTTAATTTTAGTCTTGATATACGAACAAAGCCAGACAAATAAAAGCGAAAGCAATTTTAGCTATCTACCTATTCCTTTTTTGAATTTGGATAGTATGTTGTCATACTCTTTTGGGAGATTGTCTATGTCCCTTTTGCTGTTTATGGAATATGTCTCAATCTTAATATGGAGCCTTTCAGATGTAAGCCGTTTTCTTTCGTTTGTTTCTACATCAAGTATTATTACTCTTTCATAGTCAAATTTGTGATGCATCTCTACAGTATGTTTCGCAAGGGCAGTGCTGTTTGGTTTATGTATAACGTCCGATTTATGTTGAGTAATTTTGTTTTTTAATGGCTGTGATGATATGTCCCTATACAATTCTCTCAATTTATTTTATACACAACATTAATTTTAGAAATTTTTTCGAATTTTGTTTTTGTGACCGTCATAAGTGTAATTCCCTTGTTATTAGTACTGAAACCTGGCTGTAAATCGTATTTTTTCAACGTTTTTTTGAAAATGTTGGAACGTGGAGACGTGGACATAGAGGATTCATTATTAAGTTTTTGGATTACAGTTCTGGTTTTTTTAAGAATAAGATTTATGGGGTAATTATTTTTGACAAAGTCTGTTTTGACAAAGGCGATTTTTTTGATGTTATCTTTCCAAAACATAGGATCAGAGATTCTAAGTGCCTTTTCTATAGCGTTTGTCAGAACATTTGGTTTTTGGTTAAAAGGGTGGTTGGAATGGAAATTAAGGTATGTCCAACTCATGCTTGGTTTTTGGAACCAATCTAGTTTAAGGGTATAGTCTTGTTGTCTAATTACCAGTGTATTAAGAAAGGCTATTTTATTTTCACTTTCATTTTCAACAGTGAATACTAGTTTTGGATGAAAGCTGTTGAAAACCTTGAGCAGGTCATCTAGTTTGTCCTTATTGTATGTGGTGATGATATCATCTACATATCTATAGTAGAACGAATGATTGATCCCTAGTTTTTTAAACATTCATCTTCGAAAGTTTCCATTACTAAGTTACTACGACAGCTGAAATCGGGGTACCCATTGCGCAGCCGAACGTTTGATGATAAAATGTATCTTTGTATATAAAGAAAGTGGTATCAAGGCATAACTTGACCGCATCGGTGAAATCTTCAAACGTTAGATCCGTATATTTCTGGATCTCATGCCATTTTCCTTTTAAGATGTTTATGACCAGTTCTGTGGGAATGTTCGTGTAATGGGAGGTAACGTCCAATGAAACTAGTATGTGATTCCTTTTTATTTTGTTGTTTTACTTTGTTGACAAAGTCATATGAGTTGGTTATTGAATAACTCTTTTTGCCGATAACTTCTGAAAGAATGCTTGCAAGATACTTAGACAGTTTATATGTGGGTGAGTCTATGGAGCAAACTATTAGGCGACACGGGCGGTTAGGTTTGTGTATTTTAGGTAAGAAATAAATGGTGACTGGTTTTGTGTTTCTACTTATTAATTGTGATTTTACTTGGTCGCTTATTTTACATTTGTTATGCCAGTTTTCCACTATACTGTTACAAGTCTTTTCAAACATTTGTGTAGGGTTCTTCTTCAATATAGCGTATGTAGAATCATCTTTTAGCTACTCTTCCGCTTTTTCATTGTATTCGTCTCTATGGACGATGACAGTTTTTTGGCCTTTATCGGCTTTTGTTACAATTATATTCGGATTTTGTTTAAGGAACCATCTTAAAAATACAAAACTATAAAGGAACATGCAAGGAAAATATCAAAAACCACTTCTATATAAACATAAACAAGGAAACAAGACGGTACCTTAAACAAAATCCGAATGTAATTGTAACAAAAGCCGATAAAGGCCAAAAAACTGTCATCGTCCATAGCGACGAATACAATGAAAAAGCGGAAGAGTAGCTAAAAAATGATTCTACATACGCTATATTGAAGAAGAACCCTACACAAATGTTTGAAAAGAATTTTAACAGTATAGTGGAAAACTGGCATAACAAATTTAAAATAAGCGACCAAGTAAAATCGCAATTATAAGTAGAAACACAACACCACCCACCATTTATTTCTTACCTAAAATACACAAACCTAACGGCCCGTATCGCCCAATAGTTTGCACCATAGACTCACCCACATATAAGCTGTCTAAGTATCTTGCACGCATTCTTTCAGAAGTTATCGGCAAAAAGAGTTATTCAATAACCAACTCATATGACTTTGTCAACAAAGTAAAAGAAAACAAAATAAAAAGGAATCACATACTAGTTTATTTGGATGTTACCTCCCTTTACACTAACATTCCCACAGAACTGCTCATAAACATCTTAAAAGAAAAATGGCATGAGATTCAGAACTATACCACTTTCTTTATATACAAAGATACTTTTTATCATCAAACGTTCGGCTGCGGTGTACCCCGATTTCAGCTGTAGTAGCCAACTTCGTAATGGAAACTTTAGAAGATGAATGTTTAAAAAAACTAGGGATCAATCCGTCGTTCTACTATAGATATGTAGATGATATCATCACCACATACAATAAGGACAAAGTAGATGACCGGCTCAAGGTTTTCAACAGCTTTCATCCAAAACTAGTATTCACTGTTGAAAAGGAAAGTGAAAATAAAATAGCTTTTTTAATACACTGGTAATTAGACAACAAGACTATACCCTTAAACTATATTGGTTCCAAAAACCAACCATGAGTTGGAGATACCTTAATTTCCATTCCAACCACCCTTTTAACCAAAAAGCAAATGTTCTAACAAACACTATAGAAAAGACACTTAGAATCTCTGATCCTATGTTTTGGAAAGATAACATCAAAAAAATCGAAACAGCCTTTGTCAAAAATAATTACCCCATAAATCTTATTCTTTAAAAAACCAGAACTGTAATCCAAAAACTTAATAATGAATCCCCTATGTCCACGTCTCCCGAAAACGGTAAAACTACAAAGTATGTCTCAATTCCATATTCCAACCCACGTTGCAACATTTTCAAAAAAACGTTAAAAAAATACGATTTACAGGCAGGTTTCAGTACTAATAACAAGGGAATTACACTTATGACGGTCACAAAAACAAAGAAGCAGAGATTTCAGCCGCGAGAACTTACGCACCAACATTATACATCTCTACGGGGAGGAGATTTTCAATCAATCAAGGACTTTCGAGAAGTTACAAGTAAGGAAACAACGGTTGCTGTGCAGTTTAGCCTTTTTGCGACGCTGCCGCGACGAGAGCATTGTACCGAAATGCATGATGCTGAAGCACCACACTACAACATTTGCTACAACGAAGATTCTACGGAAGGCAAGTTTAGCCTTAGTACGCAATTCCATCCAAGTGACAAGTTCTCAACTTAACGATACCAGCTAGAGACTACTTGATCTACATATGAACATTGGAAATCAGATTCATCCAGCCCTATGGCAGAAGATTGACAATCTAGCACACCTTCGAGGAGAGAACGAGCACATGCCGTCGACAGAAATACAAAGGAAGAAATTCGACAAACTTAAAGATGAACAGAAACCAAAACCAGAAACACCAGAGAAAAACGCAATACAACCCAAGGTAGTATACAACTTTTCAGACGAAACACTGGACAAGAACACCACCGAAGTTCTTACCAACGGTTTCAATTTCGCTATAGCTCCTTCACGGATTCCAGTGGAAGAAATTGTTTGCGGTGTAGAAAGTGCCATACGGAAGCTGGAGAAAGACAAAGCCGAAGTGATCCGACAAGAGGTATCCAGAGTATTACGAAGAGCGAAACCACCAAGAAGAAACATATCTAACGAAGAATACACCGCACTGAAGAAGCTACGAGACAACAAGAGCATTATCGTTTTACCAGCTGACAAAGGCAACGCTACAGTAGTGATGAACTCTGTCGACTACAAAAACAAAATGGCCGTCACATTAGAAGATCCTGCATACAAACCCATCGAACAGATCCAACAACCTACCTGGAGAAGACGACAAAGAAGAAAATTGAAACATCACCACTGGATGAAGAAAGTAAGAAAATAACAATACCAAGAGAAAAATCATCAAAATGCCCGAAGATATATGGCCTACCGAATATCCATAAACCAGAAATACCACTACGTCCGATAGTGAGCTCAATCGGTTCACCAATCCAATCTTTGGCTAGATTACTTGCAAAACAATCACAACCATTCGCCGAACAAGCCGCCTCATACGTCAAGAACGTAGACCATCTCATCCAAATGCTGAAGAACTTTTCTGTGGAACCCGAGCACTTGTTGGTAAGCTTTGACGTAGTATCACTGTTTACACAAGTCCCGGTTGACGATACCATGAAGATATTGGAACGGAAATACCAACCTCCGGAACACATCATGGAACTAGTAAAGCATTGCGTGAAGAATAGGTATTTTATTTTCGAAAATCAACGCTACCGGCAAACCAGTGGAGCACCCATGGGATCACCACTATCACCTGTGATAGACAAACTACATGGAGGATCTGGAGACTACAGCACTAGAGGCAGCCGAGTTAAAACCAAAGGTGTGGCTGAGATACGTGGATGACACCTTCGTAGTATGGACACACGGAAGAGAAGAACTCGACAGGTTTCTGGAGCATCTCAACAAGTAACATCCAGCCATAAACTTCACCATGGAAGTGGAAGTAGACAACCAGCTGCCGTTCCTGGACGTATTGGTAATGAAAAGAGACGACAAGAGTCTCGGCCATACAGTATATAGGAAGAGGACTCACACCAACAGGTACCTCAACGCTCAGTCACACCACCACCCGGCACAACTCCACTCGGTTACAAGAACATTAATAACAAGATCAGAAAGGATAACCGATGACAGAAGCAAGAAGAAAGAAATGGACAACATACACAAAGCACTGGCGCAAAATGGATTCTCAAAACGGGAAATTCTCAGAGCATCCAGACCCCCCAGACAAACCCAGGAGAAAGAAAGAGAAGAAGAAAAACCAGCAGCCATATGCCATATTTTACCGTATGTAAGAGGGACCACGGACAAGATAAGCAGGATCCTTAGTACACAAAACATCGATACAACGTACGAACCATACAGGAAGATAGAAACGATGCTACGGAATCCAAAAGCGAAAATTCCGTTAGAAACGCAGGGAGTATACGAAATACCGTGTGGAAACTGCGAGAAAACCTACATCGGACAATACAATAGGCGGATCGAAGTCCGTAAACAAGAGCACATTCGCGCCGTAAAACAAAGAGATTTGTCGTCGTCGTTGGCTAGCCATTTCTTAGACACGGTACACAGCATCGACTTCGACAATACAAGGACAATAGCTAGCATCGAACAGTCCACCAGCAGGATAATAGGGGAAGCGATAGAAATAGAGAAACGGAAAGAAATCCTCAACACACGAGATGATGCCCAAAGATTGCCTGCAACATGAAGACCAGTATTTTAACAATACAGCACAACCAGTATTCAGAGGACAGCGCCACAGGAACCGCCACAGTTCATCGCACGCCCACCACACCATGTTCCATTAACCAGGAGCCGAAGTAAGAAGCAGTCGAGCGTAGTCAACCCCAACGACATACCGGTACATAAGGATCTGCGAGTAACTCCGAACGTCAGTTCTTCTAAGTCAGCGAGACCTAGAAGAGCTTCCTGAAAATGGCAGATGGGACTCTGTCGAAGCGACCCTTCGGGGAACATTTCCACAACGCGGTGCACAACCCGAGAACCAAGAAGCACACATATATATATATATATATATATATATATATATATATATATATATGTGTGTGTGTTCTACTTTTTTCTCGGGTAATGAACAGCGTTGTAGAATTATCCCTGTAAGGGTTGTTCCGACGTTTCGGCAATGTCACAATTGCCATCTTCAGGTTGGTCTTCTCGGTCTAAGCGATCTAGAAGAACTGACGTTTGAAGTTACTGCTCCGTCTTTATATGCTGTGGTTTCGTTCCGGGTCGATGTGCATGCTTGGTTTCTACTCTGGCTTCGGGTCAGTGGGTCGTGTCTTTCTTGTAGCTCAGTGGGTGGTGATATTTTCCATGCAAAGACTGTGACAGCAAGTACATTGGGCAGTCTAACAGAAGAATTGATATCCGAAAGAAAGAACACATAAGAGCAGTGAAACAAAAGGATACATCATCATCTCTAGTGAAGCACGTATTAGACACGGGGCACAACATAGATTTTGAGAACACGAATACCATAGCTAACATACTACACTTCACGACACGGATAATACGGGAAGCTATTGAAATAGAAAAGCAGCCACAAAATATGAACAAACGGGATGGTGCTCAAAGACTTCCAAGAACATGGAGACCAGCACTTGCTGGCCGGACAAATAGCAAGTCCGTGATAGACAAAAAGAAAATATCACCACCCACTGAGCTACAAGAACGACAGGACCCACTGGCCCGAAGCCAGAGTAGAAACCAAGCATGCACATCGACCCGGAACGACACCACAGCATATAAAGACGGAGCAGTAACTTCAAACGTTCTTCTAGATCGCTTAGACCGAGAAGACCAACCTGAAGATGGCAATTGTGACATTGCCGAAACGTCGGAACAACCCTTACAGGGATAATTCTACAACGCGGTTCATTACCCGAGAAAAAAGCAGAACAGCCTTTACCCGAGAGAATCTACGTATCAACATACATACATACATACATACATATATATATATATATTAGGGCGGGTCAAATTGTATGGAACGATTTTTCTGTTCTGAGACATTTTGCTCAAGAGACCATAGCTCTAAGTCGGATTTGGAGCCCCCCAAAATTTCAAAATAGCAATTTTTCCATATATACCTAGAACAATTTAATTAAATTCGTCAAAAAACCGGATAGAATTATAGTAGATTTCTGAATCTGGGCTTGTTTGAAAGGTATTTTTATCACCTTTCAGAAGCTGTATTGATACCTGTAGAATAAGTCGTCAATGGCAGCATTGTTCAATTGAACAACTTTGTAACACTGAATAATGACGTTACAAAATAATGACTTTTACCTACACTAAACGTTGCCAAGCTTGCTTTTCCTTCTTCCTTAATCGTTCACCATGCAATGCGCACGCAGTTTGCCAAAATACTTAAATAAAAACTCGGTTATCACAATACCAATATTTTTTTTATTTTAAGATTTAGTGTGACACAATCAAAGAGTGCAGTGATAATATCAAAGTTATTATGGATAATCAAGAACCATCAACATCGTCTGATGTGTCTTCACAAATGGAAGCAACAACATCAACAAGTTTTGACTCTAGATTGACTAACATGCCTCATCAAGATATTGTTGTTTTTGGTTTATCAAGTGATTTAAATGATCTTAGTTTGCCTTCTAAATGTGACATTTTAAAATATTATTTTTTTTAAGTGATCGTGTTAAATTTGAAAACAAAATGTTCTCGTATAAAACTTTTACTCCTCACGTAACAGATAAATTGATCCAAATTTTGTGTAAATTAAATATTGAAATCATTAATAGAAAGAGTGTTTTAAAAAAATTAACTGGTTTGCTTGATGAATACCAGAAACATGTACAACATAGAAACAAAAGAGATGAATTTAAAGCATTTGTTGATTCAATAAACGAATTATTTTATATTGGCAAATGTAATTGCAAATTAAAAACAACAGAATGCTCGTGTGGATTGATTCCAGAACATCTAAAAGAATTTATGATGGACCAGCATAATGATAGAAAATTCACAATACCTGAATATACGGAAGACGTTGAAGAAGTAGCTACAACAATACCAACACTTACAACTGGTACCGATGATCCAAGTTACGAATCACCTGAATTACACATGGATGAAGATGAAAATGAAGCAACAACAGAAGTTCCAGAAGCAACTGTTCAAATGAGACGACGTCATTATACTCAAAGATACGATGCCTTAAATTTTGCTATGATGTGTGATAGATTCGGTGTTTCATATAGAGTCGCTTCATGTTTAGCTACAGCTTTATTCGAAGATATAAATTTTAGAGATATTCATGGTAATCTTGTTATTATGCATAAATCAAAAGTGGCTAGATAAAAAGTTAAATCTAGAGATGCAGTGCTTCGTACACGACATACAAATTCTTCCATAACTGCATTCTCTTTCGATGGTAGAAAAAATGACTCATGACCACAGAGAAAATTAATGACAAATTTCATACCACTATGGTAAAAGAACCGCATTTAGTTGTTCTGAAAGAGCCCTATAATGAGTTACTTGGATATGTAAATTTGGGTAGTCAAGAAGATGCAAAAACCAAACACAGAAAACTGAATGAATTTTTCAACAATAAAACATTAACAGTTGATCAATTAATTGGCATATGCAGTGATGGTGAGCCAGCAAATACTGGAACAGAAAATGGTGTTTTACGATTATTTGAAAAACAGTTAAATAGACCAATTCACTGGTTTATATGTCTGCTTCATTTCAATGAACTGCCATTTCGTCATTTATATGAAGCATTGGACAAAACAGTCACCAGTGGACCACGAGCAGCAAGTGGAAAGTTATTCAAAGCTATTCAAGAATGTGAGAAATTGCAGGTATGTAACACTTTATTTTATTTAATATCATCATTTATTATCATTATTTATTGTCATTATTTTACTTTTTCGATTGGGATAAAGTTAAAATAAAATAATTGCATTTTAATTGATCTAAGCATTTCATTTTTCAGGTAGTAGCTGATTTTGATCCAATACCACTGGAGAGTATGCCTGCAATGATGGATCATGAAAATGAGCTCGAACTATCAACAAATGTTAAATATTTATATCAAATAGCTAAAGCAATTTCGAATGGTATTGTTCCAGTTGATTTAGTTAACATTAAACCAGGACCAATTACACATTCTCGTTGGTTAACCAAAGCAAGTAGATTACTACGATTATATGTAACAACTAATACACCATCGACCAATTTAAAAATTTTGGCAGTTTATATTATTACAGTTTATGTGCCAATGTACTTCAATGTGAAGTTTTATAACTCTGTTGTGTACGGCAGTGCACTTTTATTAAAATTTATACGTTGGACTCGAAAAAAATCGAAGAAAATTCAGAATTTATTAGTTAAAAGTTCATTTTAGGCTATTTTTCGACAAAAAATTCCTAATATCTCTACTAAAAATAAAAAAAATATATTGGTATCAATACAGATTCTGAAAGGTGATAAAAATACCTTTCAAACAAGCCCATATTGAGAAATCTACTATAATGCTATCCGATTTTATGACGAATTTAATTAAATTATTCTATGTATATATGGAAAAATATATATTTTGAAATTTTGGGGGGCTCCAAATCCGACTTAGAGCTATGGTCTCTTGAGCAAAATTTCTCAGAATCACCTATAGATTACGTTTTTGCTATACGCTTCATCAAAAAAAAAATTAACCCGCCCTAATATATATATATATATATATATATATATATATATATATATATATATATAATTTACACGAAAGATGGTATAATCTTACACCTCAATGGTGTAGTGAACATTAATTAAAACAGGTCCATGAAAACTAACTGGTGGATCGCTGGACAATATTGTTTCTGGGTTATTACCCTTCGTCAGTAGCGATTACCAAGAACCTTAGTTGTTGAAATACCTTTACATGTAGTGGCCATCAAAATTTCTTGGCGCGAGACAATCACTTCTAACGAACCACTGACAACAGAACACTGGCGAGACGATACCTTGTCTAACACCTTGCAATTCTTTTATATGTTGACACTGGACGTTTGACAGTCGTCTCTTGTTTAGTCTCCGCAAGGTGTTAGACAAGGTATCGTCTCGTCAGTGTTCTGTTGTCAGTGGTTCGTTAGGAGTGATTGGCTCGCGCCAAGAAATTTTGATGGCCACTACATGTAAAGGTATTTCAACCACTAAGGTTCTTGGTAATCGCTACTGACGAAGGGTAATAACCCAGAAACAATATTGTCTAGCGATCCACCAGTTAGTCTTCATGGACCTGTTTTACTTAATGTTCACTACACCATTGAGGTGTAAAATTAGACCATCTTTCGTGTAAATTTTACATTTTGCTGTCAGATTTGACAAGATACATTTTTAATTTGAATTGTTTTTGAACTTAATTGCAGCAATCCTTTTACATGTTGACACTGGCCGTTTGACAGTCGTCTCTTGTTTAGCCTCCGCAAGGTGTTAGACAAGGTATCGTCTCGTCAGTGGTTCGTTAAGGGGTGATTGGCTCGCGCCAAGAAATTTTGATGGCCACTACATGTAAAGGTATTTCAACAACTAAGGTTCTTGGTAATCGCTACTGACGAAGGGTAATAACCCAGAAACAATATTGTCTAGCGATCCACCAGTTAGTCTTCATGGACCTGTTTTAATTAATGTTCAATGTGTATATATATATATATATATATATTAAAAATGTATCTTGTCAAATCTGACAGCAAAATTTAAAATTTACACGAAAGATGGTCTAATCTTACACCTGCAGTGCAGTGCAGTGAACATTAATTAAAACAGGTCCATGAAGACTAACTGGTCGATCGCTAGACAATATTGTTTCTGGGTTATTACCCTTCGTCAGTAGCGATTACCAAGAACCTTAGTTGTTAAAATACCTTTACATGTAGTGGCCATCAAAGTTTCTTGGCGCGAGCCAATCACTCCTAACAAACCACTGACAACAGAACACTGACCAGACGATACCTTGTCTAACACCTTGCGGAGACTAAACAAGAGACGACTGTCAAACGTCCAGTGTCAACATATAAAAGGATTGCTGCAATTAAGTTCAAAAACAATTCAAATTAAAAATGTGTCTTGTCAAATCTGACAGCAAAATGTAAAATTTACACGAAAGATGGTCGAATCTTACACCTCAATGGTGCAGTGAACATTAATTAAAACAGGTCCATGAAGACTAACTGGTGGATCGCTAGACAATATTGTTTCAGGGTTATTACCCTTCGTCTGTAGCGATTACCAAGAACCTTAGTAGCCAATTGTCTTCTTTAAATGTCAAGAATCAAGAAATTACTTTAGGGATTTTTTATCGAAAAATTTTACTAGTAATGATTGTTCAAAATTGCTCAAAAACCCTAAATCAAAAATTTCATGAAAAATGGAATCGTGATATAGTGAAGTAATTGCGACAAACTCCATTCACTATTTAGGGGTGTTCAATTTTTCGAGGTTGAAAATAAAAAGACTTATTTCAAGAATACATAACAGCTATTGTCGGTAAATAAACAAAATTTTATATTGCAATAAAAAGAAAATATAATTATAATGTAAACCTAATAATAACTAAGTATTATGCAGGGTGTTAAAAAATAAGTGTCACAAGCTTTAAGCAGCATGAAATTTTGGATTTAGGGTTTTTGGGCAATTCTTAACAAATATTACTAGTAAAATGTGTCTATAAAAAATCCTTAAAGTGTATGTAGTTGTTTAGTCACACGAATGTGCTAGAGAAGGTTCCTTCTGTCAGTGGTTTGTTGGGAGCGATTTTGCTGGCCAGTACATATAAAGGTATTTCTGTAACTAAGGTTCTTGGTAATCGCTACTGATGAAGTGTAATAAGACAGAAACAATATTATCTAGTGATCCACCTGTTAGTGTTCATAGACCCATTTAATTAATGTTTACAACAGCTTTAGCATGTAAGATTCAAATGATTTTACAGCAAAATTCCATTTAATTTTTTGAAACGACACTAAATGATGGTTAAATTTGCGCAAATTGGGTATTTTTGGTAGGCTTAGTTCTTAATTACTTGTGTGGACTAAAGTTTTGAAATTTAAAACCGAAACATCAAATCAATCTTTAGTAACGGAGTGTCAACGTTGACGTTGAGGTGTCTGATTCCACGATTTTTGCCAATGTTCCTTATTTTTTTCTAAATGCCATTTTAATGAACACAAATGCAATATGAGGTAATTAAATAACTGTCTATTATTTTTGTATCCTATGGATAAATTATTTATTTAATTCTTCCGTTGACAATTACGTTTAACTTTGACAGTCTGCCACCAAGGCCAAGTCGATGTTTTGATTAAATAAAATTAAAGTATATGCGAACTGGGCTTAGCAATAAATACCCAGTTTGCGCCAATTGGACCATCACGTCCATGGAATTTTGTTGTAACATCATTAGGAAAGCCAGTAATTGAATGGTGAATGAAATTAACATGGGATTTGCTATCTTGCGTCTTCCAATACAGCAGCCTGTATAAATATCTTTACGAAAAAATAATCAGGTTACTGTTATACCACACTTACCCAGTTTTGGCGAAATTAGTCCAAAGTTTATTCAACCTGTGACGGGTAGTCGTGTCTTTTTTGTTTATGTGGTCAGGAACATAGTTAATTCTGAACTGGTAGTTAAGTTCTTCGCAGTGCCCCGCACCTGAAGGATAAACCCTGCATAAATACATTAATTTACGGCAGTTTTCTAACGAACCAGTCTTATTTCCTCGATTCGGGTCACCAGTCTCTCCGATGTAAGAAAATTGGTAAAGATATGTTGGTACGAATTTGACTACCAATCGGACAAGCTGACATATAGGTCGAACGAACTGGTCGTCGCTGGTGAACTAAAATGAGAAGAAATGCTTTGGTTTCCACACTTGAAACTCGGTTTTCCTGGCAGACCTAAATCCAAATCGCTAAGCAGATTTTGTAAAAAATGTTGTTTCAAATAAACAAAATGACTCAATCTACTTAGAAATCGATAGGAACGAAGTTTAAGGAATCGTTCTAGAGCGAGAATATTATTTTTATTTCGTAATTCAATCTTTTACAATTTGTTAATTGTTTCTATTAAAAATTAGTCATTTATGTACAAAAAAAAAACGGTATTCTATGCAACGACACAGAACTTATTTTGCATTTTAAGATTTCATTGTTCCTTTCTCATTTTTATCTGTACATAAAAATGTTTACCTTCAAGATTCCTCAAGCGAAAATATTCTTAGATTTTATAACAGCACCGATTCTCATGGAAGGAGCTAAATTCTAAGGACGCACCTTACTAGCAAAGAAACTAGTATAGCTTAAATCATAATTTTGTTCAGTAGGTTTCAATGAAATATATCGAATCGCTCTGTATCGATAAATCATCAAGGAACATTCAATATACGATGATTAACCTTATTTTAATAACAATAATTTAACACAATGAATACTAAGACATTTTTAAACGTTGTTTTAACCGAAATTCGTTTGAATTTTAAAAAGTTTTGATTATGCGCGTTTAGATTTTTTGGTGAACTAGTTTCGCCATGAAAAAATAATTTTGTTTAATTATTAAAAATTGTCGTCGTAGAATTTGAATTCCCTTGATTTGAGAAACAATCGTCCATCACGACCAGGATATTTTTTCTTTCGTTTCGAGCTAATATTATGACGTTTTCTATATGTAAAATAAGTATATTTTATATTTTTGTTCTGCACTCTAAATTTAGAAATTTGAGGGCTGGAATTGGTAAAAGAACTTTGCAAAATCGTATCACCCTCGTTGTTTTCTTCACGAACTAAACATGTTTTTGGAAAAATGCCAATAAAACCATTTTTAAATATTATAACCTCTAGTCTGTAATTAGTGATATTGCAGTATGCTAATGAAAAAATAATAACATGTTTGATTGTCTCTGTCGTCCTTTAAACAACGTATTTACTGAATGATTATTAACGATGACTGGAAAAATAAAACGTATTTAATACGATTTATATAACGATTTTCCGAATATTTACGAGCATTTTGAGATTTATCCCAAAATAATATTTTGTTTCTATAAATTCCCATAATCTTAGATACGTACGTGGATTGTTGGCAAATAAGCCAAATTGTCAGTTTCGTTGAAATAGTGCCGCCTGATCAAATTTCCGATGCGCTCAGCTTTGGCATGGTTTTTAATGTTCATGCTGGTTGGTACCAGGCGACTCGACGATTTGTCCAAACTTCCCAAAAAGTTGTTGTACTGCTCGAGTACTGAAAATACGACAAATAAACCCAAGTATGAGATACGTCATCGAATAATTACAGTAGACGAACCAATTGCCTTCTTCTGAAGTCAATCCCATTAACAGCGGGACTCTGTTGAAATTGCCGTTTTGGAATAGGTGGTATGAGGGACTGGAGAAAACTGCGCCTGCATGATCCGGTTCAATGACTGGACCAAATACCAAGTCATACGGATTTGACTAAAACAACCATTAGTAACGCTATGTTGACAAGACGTCCCTAGCGCGAAATTATTGAAAAAAATGATGGTTAATAAGGGAATGAAAACAATTATGAGAACATCGTAAGTTCTTAAAACGGTTTTTGAAAAATTATTAGTTAAAGACACTTCGAAAAGTTGTATGAACCAGTTCGAAATCTCTACGATTCAATTGTCTTTTTATAGCAATATTTAGTAATAGTATTTATTATTATTATTGAACATTTTTCCACACTTCATGCCCTTAAATGCACAAGATCAATACCAAAGTTGCGATTTTCGTCGAAACTTCCTGGAGTTTCTCGTAGTTGATTTTTCTCAATTCATCGACGAGTATATTCGAATCGGACGTTGTAATCTCGAACTGCTTCCCGATGTTGAAGGCGACCTGTTTCGCCCACAACGATTGCGCCCAGTGACAGATAGCGTTGCCGCTTTGAAGGATAGCCCGTTGGTACAACCCTAATCATTGACGAGTGGTAATTTTGTCTCGGTCAAGAGAATACATTCGCTCACCTTTAGTCGAAGTTACCAATAGGAGGTACGATATTGAAGCAGCGCCAGCACTCTGCCCGAATATCGTTACTTCCTTAGGATTTCCACCAAACGCTACGATGTTTTCATGAACCCAACGTAACGCAAAAATTTGGTCTTTGATGCCGACGTTGCCGGGTGCCGCATTGTCCTGCGTGCTCAGAAAACCTAAGAATAAGTAAATTTGTGGGGTTTTGGGCTACGCGCATGCTAATTACCGAAAACTCCAACCCGGTAATTGAAGCTAACGAATAAGACGTTATCGTCGAGGAAAAAATCTGGACCGTAAGTACCGTATTGGCTATCGCCTGAGTTGAATCCACCACCGTAGATCCAAACCATCACCGGAAGTAAACTTTTCGTGTGGTTCATTTCCGGTACGTATAAGTTTATATAGAGGCAATCTTCAGAACCGACGACTGTGCTCACGTTGGAAGTTTGGGTGCATATATTTCGATCGTTTGTTGCGTTCATGACATCCAGCCATTTTTTGGGCGCTTGGGGAGGCTGTAAGGATACAAATTAACAGTATATTTTAATTATTTTTAGCGGCGCGATAGCCGATACATTCGGCTCCGTCATCTGTAGTGTAATGGTGATTTTCCTGAGTAAGTGCGAAATAATTATTCAATTTAGAACCATTGGAGAACTATAATAGGTGAAGAGTGACTATTGCAATAGTGCGATACGATCACTAAGGAAAGATAAATGTGTTAGTGTTAGTACATAAATGAAAAGAATACGCCGAGCCACGGTTCAGGTTACAGTAGAGAGTACAAACAACTCTCGCGCAAAAATAAAAACATTTTAAGGTGAATAGGAGAAATCGAAATTAGTATATTTGAAGAGTCGTTGTTTGTCGCGACAGCATTTCCTAAGTATTAGGTGAGCGATTTCTCTATAGTGGTGCTGAAACGGGGAAATCAAAATATGAAAATACCTATTGGTGATTGGTCGCCATAACACCAGGGCGAGCTTAGCACGTGCACCACGTCATTCAGGAATTCTACAGGGGCGGAGCGTACCGAAAAGCATTTTACGGAAGGAAGGTTAGAAGAAATTTATATCAGAACAAATGAATCACGAAAAAAGGGAGACAGCGAAAATGATGTATCCGAAAGGGGTACAGCTAGATTCGTCCGCTACACAAGAGGGCAGACGAAGAAAGAAGGGAGGTCGCAACTAAAAGAAGCGCAGCAAGTGGTAGTAAAATGGGTAAAATGAAGGAGATGAATGAATTGAAAGAACTGATGGCAAATGGTAGCAAAGTTAAAGTAGGGTGCCCGAAAATGGTGACTAACGGCGAAAGGCAAAAAGAAAACGCATGGAACCATAAAAAACTAAAGGCACGGTTATTAAATTCTCACAAGTGTCCGATAGATTAAGAGCTTTAAAAGAAACGCCAAGGTACGATGTTAAGATAATTTTAGGAGCTTATCACTCAAAATTAGAGCAAGAAGAATTATATGTACCAACTATAGAGAAGTACATTAAACATATGGAAAGTAATGAAAATGGAAAATGCCTGATAGGGTTTGCAAATTCACAATTTCAACATAAACAGATTCATAAGCTAACATGGTGAACACTAGATGATAGAATAACAAATGAGATAGATCATATATTGATAGAAGAGAAGAACGCAAAATTTCTCACGAACATTAGAAGCTACAGTGGGGCGGATACGACGGCGATCACTATTTAGTGCTGGTACGTATGAAAGAAAACATACTGCATAAAAGGTCTTTACAACAACGAGAGATAAAAGAGTTAGCAGTAAGAACAAGAATGTAGTCAGGTGGAACTATAACTTAGAAATGCATGTACCACTAAGGAAAAAAATAAAAGCTAGAAATGGTACGATGTGGAACGTAGAAAGCTAATAGAAAAAAGAAGAAAGGCGCGAGAAGAAATATAATAATACAACTACAAACAGAGAAAAGCAAATGACGGAGGAAAGAGACAAAAAAATATATGTAAGAGACAAAAAATAGTTTGCTGAGAAGGGCAAGGTAACAAAGTGGTGGCAAGATTTTTTCGAGGAGCTCCTGAACAAGAACTCGGAGGAAGCTGATCAAATAGGAGAACTAGGGAAAATAGAGATGGAGGGAGTGGAAATACATACACCAACATAGAGAAAACTTAAAGATCTAAACAATCTTAAAAATGATAAAAGTGCGTAGTCATAGAACTAATTAAATATGGAGGATATGATTTGTAGAAAATGATATACGACTTGATGGTAGGGATATGGAACAGAGAAGAGATGCCAGAAGGGTGGACAAAGGCAAGTATAGTTACCTTATATTATAAAGGAGACAGAACTATATGCGACAATTAATTGTAATTGCTCTGTTAAATATAGTATAAAAAATATTAATTACAGTATAAGGAATAAATTGACATCATATATAGAAAAAGCAACGTGATATGTGCTCAGGACGGGCAGGTCAGCAACAGATCAAACCTTTTCCTTAGAACAAATCCAGAACAGCTGCTACGAGCATAAAGTAACTCTGCACATTGTTTTTATTGTTTTTAGGCAGGAGTATGATTCAACCATAAGGAAACAACTATATATGGAGGCTTTGCAGGTACCAAATAAGCTCACACACTTAGTACGAATGACAATGGGATGTATAAAGGGCAGGGTGCATGGAACTTGTTTTATTTAATATCGCGTTTTAGACGGTACCAGGCAGGGAACCATGTATAATACACACAAAATTTTTGCGTATGGGGATAACTTAACTACAGTAGCTTAAACAGAGAAACACTTGCGGAAAATAGTGAGAGACTGGGAAAAACAGCAAGAGTAGTAGGCATGGAAAAAGGCGAGCGAAAATCAAAATATATGGTTATTGAAAGTATAATGACGAGAGAGAAACAGATCTTATAATAAAAGTGGAAAATGGAAAGAAATATAAGTTTGAACGACTACACAGCTTTGCTTACCTGGGAGTCCTTGTAACAAAAGAAAATAACAATGGCAAGGAAATAGAGGCAAGACTAACAAAGGGAAACAATATGAGCATGGACAAATTGTAAAATTCAAAAAAATTATGAAAGAACACAAAAAAATAATTTATAAAATTGTTTTGAGACCTACAGTGACATACACACGTGTGGAACATGCAAACTGAACAAAGGTGGAAAAGAAATATACTTAGAATACATTCCGGCGGGAAAAAATCGGGAAAGTATGGGCACCAAAGACAAATATCTTTTCTAACCAAATGGTACACGAAACCAACTTTTTCAGGTAGATATTCGAATTTTAATTCGATACAACCTTCATCACATAAAAATAGTACTATAATAGGAATAGCTGATAGAGCTATAAATTTAACAGATCCATCTTTTAGACCTGAAACAGTTAAGAAAGCACAAGAAATACTAATAGAAAATAATTACCCCATCAAATTGATAAATAGATTATTTAAACAACGAATAAACAGATCATACAATATGAATAAAGGCAATAAAACTAAAGAATACAAATATGTTTCCATACCCAATGTCAAAAAGCTATCTGAAAATATTAATAACATTATAAAACCATATAACTTAGAATCAGCACACATAAATAAAAATAATCTAAACAACCTATATACTCAATTAATTGAATGAGTTTGTGATATTGTAATATAAATTATTAACACAACCACTATTTCACAATAATAGAATAATATTTATTCCAGATGTACATTTCGAAAGCACTGCTTTCATCTTCAGTAGAATTCAAAACGTCTCAAAATTAATAAAATGACATATGACAAAAATTACGTAGTTAAGGAAAAATAATTACATATATTTAACAAGATCAAGTAATGCATTATTCAACGAAGACAAATCTGTGTTTAATAATTTTAATTGAAATTTTTTCATAAAAATAGCTTCTTACATATTTAAATAACAATTTTGACAATGTTTTAATAATTTTATATCATTTATAGTAAATGAATGTCATGTGTTAACAAAATGATTAGCTAACGCAGAACTACCAAAATCACGATTTCTAATACATAATTTGTGCTCCTTAAATCTAATTTCTAAATTCCTTCTCGTTTGTCCTATGTAACATAAATTACAAAAACTACAATTTATTTGGTATATACCAGACTTTTTAATGAAATGTTCTTTATTAATGTTATTATTAAGGTAATTTTTTAAAGTATTATTGTTTGAAAAAGCCGGAGTTAATTTAAATTTGTTATATAGATTCGATAGACAATTTTGCCAAAAAGTGTGGAAAGTTAACTTAAAGAACTTTTATTAACATTTGTAACCACAATTGGAGTTAAAGTGGTCAATGAATTGATAAAAAACTTTTGTCTATATTTATTGTAAATGTTAGTAATAAAAACATCATTATATCCATTAATTTTGCCTATTTCATAAATGAATTTCAATTCTTTCTCAAAGTTAAATTTTGAAAGGGGTAAACTAAATAGACGATAATAGATAAAAACTTTGATTTAGAAACTTTTGTTAATTTTTTGAACTGTCAATATGAAACAATAAAATTTACTTATGAACTTGGAATTGATAAAAGTCTACCGTTCTTAGATTTAAAAATTAGTATAGTTAATAAATCTTTTGAATTTGATATTTATAGAAAAGAAACACACACAAATAATTATATTCCCAATAGTTCGGTCACTTTTCATAAATATAAAAAATCAGCTTTTCATAGCCTTTTTTATCGTCTATTTAGTTTACCCCTTTCAAAATTTAACTTTGAGAAAGAATTGAAATTCATTTATGAAATAGGCAAAATTAATGGATATAATGATTACTAACATTTACAATAAATATAGACAAAAGTTTTTTATCAATTCATTGACCACCTTAACTCCAATTGTGGTTACAAATGTTAATAAAAAGTTCTTTAAGTTAACTTTTAACTGTTAACAAGTATTTATATATATATATATATATATATATATATATATATATATATATATATATATATATATATATATATATATATATAATGGGGCTTTGCCCAATATTTTTTATTTTTTTATATATATATAATATATAATATAGAGTATATTAGAAAATTTAAGGATTAATTTTGAGTGACACCAATATGAAACAGTGATGGGTAAAACTTCTAGATGATAAGCCGATTCTATAAACGACATATTTATTTATAAACTACTCTCACCTTAAATCTTAAATCTCCGATCGGTGGTTGGGCATATGGTATCCCAGTAAAGCGAATATATGGCGTCTCTTTATCGACTGTTTTTGCTTCGAAACCTCGCACCAAACCATAATTTGTGGAACGAACCAA
Organism: Geotrupes spiniger; assembly: GCA_959613385.1. Classification (NCBI taxonomy): domain Eukaryota; kingdom Metazoa; phylum Arthropoda; class Insecta; order Coleoptera; family Geotrupidae; genus Geotrupes; species Geotrupes spiniger. The sequence goes on from OY390737.1 coordinate 38,821,021, forward strand.
ATCTTTCTGCAAATGGCTCAAAATAATTTGCATATTAACAAGATGAGTGGGCAAATGAGATATTTTACTTACGGATGAAAGCGTTGTGGTTGAAATTGTAACTACAAGGATTGTCATGAGCCCAATGGTCGTCAGTAACCCCAATGTAAGGAGCTGCATCGTTCGATATTTCACAATTCTAAACAATGTGGATATATATATGAAAATGAAAAGAATATTTTACATTTTTGTATAGATGTTGTGATGAAATGGAATATCACGTGTAGATGTTTGGCATATTTTCGGCGATTGCGTTACAAAACATATGCTTCTCTGCTGTTTCCCAACATTGGTTAAACGCCTTCTAAATACCCGAGGGGCAATTATGATACCTCGATAAAAAATGGCCTCGCATTGCGCGTGTTCAATAACGGGATTCCTCGTAATAGTGTCATCGTCAGAATCTTATTCTTGATTGTTTACGTTCTTTTCTTTTGACTTTGATTACTTAAACACATTGTATGATTAATTAAGTCAATTTTCGGAGACATATATTACTAGGATATCTATTCATATTTTTTAGATGTTTTGCAGCTTCTTTAGGCAGGTACAAATCAACCGCGCGGATCCGCGCCGCGCCGTGCAAAAGGTTCGCGAATGTTGCACGCGCTTTTATGTTGGACGGGTTGTTAAAATACTGGTATAGATCTAGCGCGCATATCCGCGCCGCGCCGTGCAAAACATTCGCGAACGTTGCACGCGCGTTCAATTTGGACGGGTTGCCGCTCACTAATGCGCAATAACGCGCCCGGACGAACGTTCGCAAACCCCGTTGTCAGTACATCAAAGAAATTTGCTTGCTCGTCTTCAATAACTATTGCAGAAATACTTTGCTTTGAGATTTTAAACAAATACGATAAACTAGTAAATGAGTCTCCGGTTGCCAATAAACGAAGAGTTATCGCTAAGCCGGATAATTTTGGATCCGGAGCTTAAAGTATCCGGGTATCCGGACAGTACTGCTTCGGTTCCGGATTCGATCTTCGGATATCGGATTAGGATATCGAATCCAGGTCCGGCTTTCGGTCAATACCGTGCCACAAGTTAGGCACAGACATATGAATAATAATTTTAGAAATCCATTTATTCGGTATTTCGAGAATTTGTTGTAGTGCTAAATAAAAAAAGGCAAAAAGTATTTTGTAGAAAAAAGTAGGAAAAATTAAAAATAGTACAACACAATACAAAAAAATCTTGAAATCAAAAAAATTCTCAAAAAATAAAAATAAATAAATATTAAAAAAAACATTAATTTACAAGTTTTACTTTTTTTGCTTTATTTCCAATTCAATGTTTAAAATTTGCAGCTTCAACCTTTGCAGTTCCTTCATATGCTGCATTTCCAGTACGAGCTTTTCTACTGTCAATGCAACAACTTTTTTTTGGCATCGGCCAAATCGCACCATTTCTTGTTAGTAATTGTGCCCGTATGTTTCGTAGAAACTAAAGCAGAAAACAATACTAGCTTTTAGATTATATTCAACTATATATATATATATATATTAAAAATGTATCTTGTCAAATCTGACAGCAAAATGTAAAATTTACACAAAAGATGGTCTAATCTTACACCTCAATGGTGTAGTGAACATTAATTAAAACAGGTCCATGAAGACTAACTGGTGGATCGCTAGACAATATTGTTTCTGGGTTATTACCCTTCGTCAGTAGCGATTACCAAGAACCTTAGTTGTTGAAATACCTTTACATGTAGTGGCCATCAAAACTTCTTGGCGCGAGCCAATCACTCCTAACGAACCACTGACAACAGAACACTGACGAGACGATACCTTGTCAAACGTCCAGTGTCAACATATAAAAGGATTGCTGCAATTAAGTTCAAAAACAATTCAAATTAAAAATGTATGCAAGGTGTTAGACAAGGTATCGTCTCGTCAGTGTTCTGTTGTCAGTGGTTCGTTAGGAGTGATTGGCTCGCGCCAAGAAGTTTTGATGGCCACTACATGTAAAGGTATTTCAACAACTAAGGTTCTTGGTAATCGCTACTGACGAAGGGTAATAACCCAGAAACAATATTGTCTAGCGATCCACCAGTTAGTCTTCATGGACCTGTTTTAATTAATGTTCACTACACCATTGAGGTGTAAGATTAGACCATCTTTCGTGTAAATTTTACATTTTGCTGTCAGATTTGACAAGATACATTTTTAATTTGAATTGTTTTTGAACTTAATTGCAGCAATCCTTTTATATGTTGACACTGGACGTTTGACAGTCGTCTCTTGTTTAGTCTCCGCAAGGTGTTAGAAAAGGTATCGTCTCGTCAGTGTTCTGTTGTCAGTGGTTCGTTAGGAGTGATTGGCTCGCGCCAAGAAGTTTTGATGGCCACTACATGTAAAGGTATTTCAACAACTAATGTTCTTGGTAATCGCTACTGACGAAGGGTAATAACCCAGAAACAATATTGTCTAGCAATCCACCAGTTAGTCTTCATGGACCTGTTTTAATTAATGTTCACTACACCATTGAGGTGTAAGATTAGACCATCTTTCGTGTAAATTTTACATTTTTCTGTCATATTTGACAAGACACATTTTCAATATATATATATATATATATATATATATATATATATATATATATATATATATATATATATATATTATTCAATGCGTTTAGTTCGTTGAACTTTCTACCAATTTTTGTCGAAGTATAATTGATTTTGGCAGTATTGCCAATTGTGGGTATAATTGGTTATTAAAACACTGTATTTCTTATGCTATTATATTTAACGTTTCGGTACTGCTGCTACCTTCATCAGAAATAATATAAGATTTGATATCGTTTTGAAGCAATGTATTATCTTGGATGTTTAAAAATTCAAACGTAATTTACATGCGTCATATTTGTTTACATTTACATGTAGCGCCTTTGATTTCGTCGTATTGTAGCATACTTGGATGTTTGAAGATGCATTCGCAATATTTAAAATGTGTTGTTTTAAGGGATGGCCATGCCAATTACATACGGATACATTGCGTCAAAACATTACATAGACATAATTTCGTTCATATAACGTATCCTTAAATCGAAAATAGTATTAATATGAACCAAAATTGGTGGTGAATTAATTAATGCAAAAAAAATTAGTCAGTGAAATCAGCGAGGTTAGCGTGTTATTTGTTTTCAATTAAATGATTTGGTAATATATTTGTGATAGGTTCTTTATATCAATTTTGTCATTGATTGCCTTGGGTTCTTTGATTATTTGTATCATTTCCTGCAAAAGTCTTTGGCGGTATTTGATTTCTTTTTTCAGGATTGTTATATTATCGAAATTGAATTTGTGTCCCGTTTGTTGTGTATGTTTTTTTAAAGCTGTTAAGTTGCTGGCATATTTGTGTCCTTATACTCTTTCCTCGATTAATTGCATACACGCCATAGACTTAACAATAAAAGGCACATATTTCCAATACAAATTTTATGAGCAAATAGAGGGATTAGCTATGGGAGCGCCCATATCTGCAGTAACAGCACAATTAGTATTAGAGGACCTGGAAAACACAATAATACCTAAACTTAACTTTACACCACCATTTTTCAAAAGATATGTAGATGACTGTTTCACTGCTGTGCCCCCTGATAAAACCCAATACATACTTGAGCAATTTAATCAATATAACAATAAAATAATTTTTACAATTGAAACCGAAACACAAAATCAAATCAATTTCCTGGACCTAACATTAATTAATAACCATCCCAAAATTTACACAAAATGGTATACCAAACCCACATGGACAGGAAGATACACAAATTATTCATCATCACAACCTGATCAACACAAAAGAAACCTAGTAGCTGCAATAGCAGATAGAGCCATGAAATTAACGAGCCCACAATACAGAACTGACACAATAAATAAAGCTAAACAGGCTCTAACTAATAACAATTACCCAACTAAATTCATTAATAAAATTTTTAAAAACAGAATCCACAAACATTATAACAATAACATAAAAACAACTAACAACCTAACACATAATGAACCTAATTACATAAAAATTCCTTACGTTAAAAGACTGGCAGAATCTATCAACAAAATATTAAAACCGTATAACTTCACCGTAGCATACGAAAACACAAACATAATTAGTAGAGGAATATATACAAAATTAAAAGACACCCTACCACCAAACAAGCAATCTAATTGTATTTACAGAATACCATGTAAAAACTGCGACAGCTGTTACATAGGGCAAACCATGCAATTAATCGAGGAAAGAGTAAAAGGACACAAATATGCCAGCAACTTAACAGCTTTAAAAAAACATACACAACAAACGGGACACAAATTCAATTTCGATAATATAACAATCCTGAAAAAAGAAATCAAATACCACCAAAGACTTTTGCACGAAATTATACAAATAATCAAAGAACCCAAGGCAATCAATGACAAAATTGACATAAAGAACTTATCACAAATATATTACCAAATCATTTACTTGAAAACAAATAACACGCTAACCTCGCTGATTTCACTGACTAAAATTTTTTGCATTAATTAATTCACCACCAATTTTGGTTCATATTAATACTATTTTCGATTTAAGGATACGTTATATGAACGAAATTATGTGTATGTAATGTTTTGACGCAATGTATCCGTATGTAATTGGCATGGCCATCCCTTAAAACAACACATTTTAAATATTGCGAATGCATCTTCAAACATCCAAGTATGCTACATTACGACGAAATCAAAGGCGCTACATATAAATGTAAACAAATATGACGCATGTAAATTACGTTTGAATTTTTAAACATCCAAGATAATACATTGCTTCAAAACGATATCAAATCTTATATTATTTCTGATGAAGGTAACAGCAGTACCGAAACGTTAAATATAATAGCATAAGAAATACAGTGTTTTAATAACCAATTATACCCACAATTGGCAATACTGCCAAAATCAATCATATATATATATATATATATATATATATATATATATATATATATATATATAGAATCAAGAATTATATATCAGGGAAACGGTCAGCTATTGGGTAGTAATGAAACTCAGTTGATTATTCTTTTCAATATTTCGCAATAATTTAATTGCTTCTTCAGGAAAGCTACAAGAATTACATAAGAAAAAACAGTCAAAGATTTAAAATAAGTTAATTTATACTTACATAATATAAGAGTTACATGTAATTGGCTAATTGTTAAATTAAAGAATTCACAAAATATGAAACAGTTTTGATTGATGAACCAAATACATTTGTAAGAAAATTATGAAAACAACGTGAACTGGAAAACGCACGTTGCAAGCCATTTTAAAATAACAGCTGATGAGCAAGGAGAGTGAAAGAAGAGATGTATGTAAGAATGAGCGGGACGACAATTGCCAACCTCTAGAGTTTGACAACGTGACAAATTAAAAAACTATAAACTAATTGTCTGAATAATTTAATGGAGGAGACCACGTGAAGCGAAAACATTCCAATAATTTCAAAGCCGAGGATTATTAATAGGTGAGAAATCCAACAACCAAGAGTAAATGTTGCTTAAATACTGTGTGTCAGACCTGAAATTTACGCAATTGGCATGTTTATTTATATAATACATTTCAAGAAAAATCCGTTGCTTGTACCTGCTTTGAGAAGTTAATATTGAAGTGTTATCAAAGTCAAAATTGTGGTTAAATTTAGAAAAGTGTGAAGCAAGAGCACAAGAATTCTTCTGCAACCTACAGTCGCTCTTATGTTGGGTAATTCGAGCCTTTAACCATTGTGCCGTTTGCCCAATGTAACATTTCTGACATTCAAGACACGGGATTTTGTAAATTACATCAGATCTATAACCAATCGGGTCACGATCTTTAACATGACCGAAGAATTCACTAGTAGATTTTAAGCTGTATTTAGCTATTCTTAAACCATTGGTAGTGCAGACCTTTTCTATGTTATTGCTGATGTTATTAATTAGAGGTAATCTTTTATAGACAATTGGTTCGTCAACAGGTGCGTGTACATCGAGATGTTCGCGACGTGTATTGTATATTAAACTGTTTACTAACATACGAGGGTAACCATTATTGACGAACGAATCGGCCAAAAGTTTAAGATTTTTTTAAATGAACTTATTGTTACTAATACGGTGAATTCTGTTTTTAAACCTAAAATAATGTTAATTTTTTGTCTTAAAGGGTGATTCGAAAAATAATTTATATATCGACCGAGGAAGTAGGCTTGCAATACCAATCAAAGTTAATAAAATTATCTATGGTTCTGATAACTAAAGTGTCGAGAAAGGGAACAGATCTATTATTCTCAGTTTCTATGGTAAATTCGATGTGATGGTTAAATTCGTTAAAATTTTTTAATGTATCATCCAAACAGTCCATCGGGACAGCACAGATTATGTCATCGACATATTTTTTAATGAATGGTATGTTAAATGGTAGAGAATAAATGATATAGTCAAACATATAATCAAGGACAATCTGAGCGACAATGGGGCTTAATGGGCAACCCATAGGTGTACTGAAGACTTGCTTGTACGTATTGTCATTGAAAGTAAAAAAACAGTTGTTAAAAATGAAGTTAATGCATAAAACGAAGGAGTCTAAATCTAAATTACAATGTTCTTTTATTTTAGGCCAATTATGTTTAATGACGGTAATGACAAGATCAAGGGGTACATTAGTGAACAATGAAACTACATCTAGGGATATAAGTACAAAATTTTGGGGTAGAATTGGGCAAAATGTAAAATTTACACGAAAGATGGTCTAATCTTACACCTCAATGGTGTAGTGAACATTAATTAAAACAGGTCCATGAAGACTAACTGGTGGATCGCTAGACAATATTGTTTCTGGGTTATTACCCTTCGTCAGTAGCACATGTAAAGTTATTTCAAGAACTAAGGTTCTTGGTAATCGCTACTGACGAAGGGTAATAACCCAGAAACAATATTGTCTAGCGATCCACCAGTTAGTCTTCATGGACCTGTTTTAATTAATGGTCACTACACCAGTGAGGTGTAAGATTAGACCATCTTTCGTGTATATATATATATATATATATATATATACATATACATATATATAAAATACCCTGTGGCGAGTGTGACCGTATTTACATTGGCCAAACAGTGCAAAGGCTCAAACAATGTGTAACACAACATAAGAGCGATGTTCGTCTGAAACCGACGTATTGTGCATTGGCATCCCATGCAAATGATAAAGGACATCATATAAACTATGAGGAAGTCACGGTCCTGGCACATAACAACAAATTAAATCAGAGGCTCTTTATTGAAATGTGTTACATAGTTAACTGTAATAATGCCATGAATTTCAAAAAAGTCAAAGACAATCTTAGTACTATTTACACAGGCCTCATGAGTAAATGTTCACACCTTGCTTCACATTAATTTTCTTTCATTTATAACATTTCTTTGTCCTTAACAGTTCAGTACTTGGGTGTGGAGTGGTTCTTCCGACGACTCATAACCTATATCTTTTTTCCTTACTCAATCCTTGTCTTTTCTCCTAGGTTATTAGTAGGTTCCTTTGCGGTTGGTCTCGTGAGATTTTTTGTTTTTGGTTATTTCCATTTAAATTAATTAAATTGTTTCCTTCATAATTTCAACTATTCCTAAATAATTGTCAAATAAAAATTTTTAGTAACTTTCATTTTTTCGCGGTGCATCACATGTTGTTACCAAGGTTCAAAATCGCACAACTTGACCTTCGACAGTTTCAATGGCTGCGACGACTTTTACGTCTTTGACGTTACAAACTTTTAATTTGTTTAAACTATCTGTAATTATGTAGTGCTGTGTTTTAAATCATAACTTTTGATCCTGTCAGTCGTCGCTCTGTGTTTGTGCTTCTGCAATGTTTCAATTTTTCTATAATCTTCTAAAATTTTCGTGTAAGTACTTACTAGAAATTTGTTTTTACATTAAAATTGTTTCTGTTTATTGTTAATTTATAGGCTTTGATAAGGCCTCAATAAGCGCCAGTTCGTGGCTGCAGGTTACTATTTATTGCATTTAATTCTTTTGCAAGCGTTTCCCAGCATTTATTTTTCTGCTTCCAGGTAATAGTATCAGATTTTTTGCATTCCACGACTTTCCAATTTTTTTTTACTAAAATCTTTAAAAGATCGACTTCATTTGCCGTAAAATTACAGCTACGCTTGCGGACATTAGATTCCAAATAAGACTGCAGAAACGAAACGTACATCATGTTACTATTTATTGCATTAAATTCTTTTGCAAGCGTTTCCCAGCATTTATTTTTCTGCTTCCAGGTAACAGTATCAGATTTTTTGCATTCCAGGACTGCAGAAACGAAACGTACATCATGTTATGCATTTTATAATTATTTTTTGGCCTCCCGGCACACAACATTGTAACTATGCACCGTTCATGTCACATGTAACTTCGTGTTTACGCATACTGTGCGTTTTCCCGCATAGTATGCGGTAAAGTAAATAATACTTATTTTTAAACTCCAGAGACGTAGGAAAAATACGCAATTTTGAAATCATGAAACCGATGTTCAGGAGAACGAGATATATTAATTTCTAATTCAATAAGTATAAGAAAATACACAAAATTTAAATATTAATTTAATATTAAATTAGTCCAAACACTCCGCTGGGCATCGTGTTTAAGATATAAACTTCATGCAGCAAAATGCAATTTCCTACATTCGATTATAAATAGCTAATAATAAACGTACCTACCTACCTAATAAGCATTAACTTTTATACAATTATGTAAATGTAACAAATCTGTCAAATCTGTCATAAACAATGCAATGTTGCCAAGTTAAATAAATAAAATATATAGGTATAAAAAGATGACTTATTAATTTAAAATAAAACTATCGGCCAAAAATTTTTATACAAATCTCATGCGTTAAGTTATTTTACAGCGCTCCGGCAAATGAGGCACTCGCCCTTCGGGCTCGTGCCTCAAACGAAGCCGTCGCGCTGTAAAATTGAACTTCCCGCATTCGACTGTAAATAACTATTACATAGTGCATGAATTAAGTATTGAATATAATTACCGTATTTACGTCTCCTGCTACGCTTTCCATATTTACATGTTGTGATATCGAAAATAACAACCACTATTATCTATTAACAAAGAACTATGCAATGCACACAAACAGCTGGTGGGCAGATATAGACGAACATCATTACCAACCTAAACATACATCAAAAATGTGGTTTAACTAAACAGGACATTTATATCAACTCATATACGCGCAATTTATTAAGAGGCACTTGAAAAATTAGCTCGGCTTATTTAAACTGAAGCTTAAGTGGTTACTGAAATACCGGCCCTAATGCCCGTTTGCGCCACTTGCACTTAGCAGTTAAGTGTCACTTAAATTTTATATCCGTTGCACAGTTGTTTAAGTGAGCCTTAAATATTTGTAGGAACATCTTAGTTAAGCCTGAAAATATCTCCGCTTAAATTGCCACTTAACCTAAAAAAAGTGATGTAACTGTCAATTGATATTTGTATTTACGCATATTTGGTTTGAATTCGTTACATTTAAGATAACAGACCCTTATTTACGCTATGGATCTGTTTGACAATCTATTTGAAGACGATCTGGAAGTTCTTGAAATAATTAATCACGGGTTTCCTCGACAAGTGCACGACAGAAAGGAATATTTCCATAGTATGGATGATTTGTCATTTTTCAGATTGACAAAAGAAACCGTGATGAATGTCTTAAACGAAATAGAAGACAGACTTGAATTTCCTTACGACATGTATGTTTAACATTCACTTAAAATTATTCTCAGGTGTGTAATGAAGCAAATTTTAGGAATTTGCTTCTGTTTCTCCAATAAATCAGTTACTAGTGGCACTGAGATATTATAGTACCGGCAATCATTTACTTGCAATAGCTGATTTCGGTGGCATGCATACATCAACGGCATGTAAAATTGTGAACAGGGTCTCGGAAGCTGTTGCCGGGCTGTACGAAAGACATATAAAATTTCCTTCAACTAGTGAAGAGCTTTTACAAATACAGAGGAAATTTTATGATGTAGCAGCTTTTCCAAGAGTCATAGGCGCCATTGATGGAACTCATATAAAAATACAGTCGCCTGGTGAGAGAAAAAAATAATTCTTACAAATAGAAAATATCACATATGATCGTAGGTGGTGAAGATGCAGAAGTTTTCCGGAATAGGAAGGGTTACTTTTCCATAAACGTTCAGGCTGTTTCGGATGCAAATCTTAAATTTTTAAATGATGTCGCGCGATGCGATGGCCAGGGTCTTCCCATGATGTAACGATATTTAATAATTCTGTATTACGAATGCAGTTTGAAAATGGAGTCTATCCTGACACATTTCTATTGGGTATGTATACAGTAACAATTATCATTTTCACTAACTTCATTTGATTTGATCCCATAACCTTCTATGAAGAAATACGGCAAGTGTAAAATAATGTTCCCAGTACATTATAATCAGTTACAAGTTTCTGGTTCGACATAAAAAACGAACTTATTTTCAGGTGACAGTGGTTACAATGTTCGTCATTATTTACTAACACCGTTATTGGAACCGCATACACCATCACAACAATTATATAACGAAGTCCATATTCGAACCCGAAACAGTCGAAAGACTATTTGGAGTGTGGAAACGAAGGTTCCCAGTGATGGCATATGGTTGCCGTTTAAAATTACACATATTGACCGTGATTGTAGCAACGGCTGTTCTTCATAATATATGTAGGGATATGGGTGAAGAAGAACCTCCGGTACTTGAAGAAATAGAACAGCATAGGTTGGACTATTTAATTCAAAATGGGGATGTACAATTTATACAACCAGCGGGTGCTAATGTTCGAAATCCAGGAATGGCGGCCCGAAACAATTTGATTGAGAATTATTTCGCCAATCTGGAGTAACTAGCAATTAATATGAAATAAAGAAATACACTTTTATGTAATTATTTATTATGTACATTTAACATATAAAAAAAAATCAAGTGTTTCGTTTGAATTCTTTTAACTTCTCTTCCTTCAATGCCCCATCTAAAAGAAGTGACTTTTCCCGCAACTTGCGTTCAATTTTACTTGATTCATGCTCCGCCCTTTTCGATGCCTGCTCCTCCTTGAGCATTTCAAGTTGTACCCGAGCAACTTCCATTTTTATATCAGCCAGTTCGGAATACTTTTTTGAGATGTCTGTGGAATGTAAATTGTTAACGATAGGTCGTCGCCTATGACTCCAATCTGTTGCTGATCGAAGTTTTAACTTTTTGTTAACTGGGGTTTGTAAATGGCCTATTTTGTAGTCCCCGCAGTTAACATTGCCTATTTCTCCGTCTTCCGTCAACTGTAAGAAAGAAAACGTTAATTCAATGTTGATAAAAAATATCGCACAATATAAAGTACCTGCAAACTCTCATCGTCATGCACCTGCTCAGCCGAAGAATAGCAAGGATCCCCCGTTGATGCACCGAGCAATGAAGACGTTGTGGTTGTTTCAGGTGGTTTGGGTCCACTGATCCCGAGCAGGGAGCTATCACCCCAAAACATACAGTCCATACCACACACGCTTTTCTTGGCCATTAAACCCAATGCCAACTCTTCATTGACGTCCGTCGGCAAATTGAGATCAACACCACCTCCCGTTTTAAAAAGTGCGAGTTTCTCATTTGCCACTGCACTCCGCACGTTTTTTTTTTCTTATTCTCGTAGGCCTTTCGCAGAGAATCGGCAGAGCGTACGATTCCCATGCGAGATAACGCCGCGAAATTCTTTGCAATTTCCTGCCACGCCCGTTCCTTTTCACGCCTCGTTACGCCGTTATTCGCTTTATTTTCGACTACTGACTTATATTCAGTGACTAAATTCAGTAACAAATTAATTTCATCTTGCGTGTAGTTTGCACTACGCTGCCTTTTACGATCTTCGTCCATTTCGCAATTTTGTTCACAAACTAGAAAATTTACATTTACATTAGTACATGATCGAAATCTGACCGGTAAATTGATGTCAGCTGATGAGCAGTGGCGCATGCAATATAATAAATATTTTACCTTTAACAAATGGACGTAGTAATACTAATTTGTTCTGAAAAGAACAGTTTATTTGTCGAAAACGAAAACTAAGGTTTAACTTTAACACAACAAACGACGCTACGAAACAAACCAAACCACGAGACGAGCTAGAAGGAGGTTGGGATTTCTGCGCATTGTGTATTTATATAAATGAATGTTACCGTTACAGTTGCCGTTACAATACGTACTGCTACTTTAAAACACGGAAACACCCTATAAAGTTACTACGTTTTGCTACGTTGTCAAATTTACTCTACACTTTGTTAAGTGACCCTTATATTTAACACACACCGAGTGGTGCAACGTGTGCTAATTTTAAGTTCTACTTAATTGAAAGTTGCACTTACCTAAGTAGCAATTTTAAGGGCGAATGGTGCAAACGGGCATAAGTGTGTTAAACTATCGAATCTTTTGATAGATTCTTCGTCGTAGTTCTTCAGTTTGGTATTCCCACCCATCGTCGTAAACTATATGAGGTGCCTGTGAAACATTTATGCTCTTTAGGTACACATGACATACTTTGTTGCCTTAATTAATCTTGGGTTCTTCTCCCATAATAGCACGATGCTAGTCCGTCACTTGCACTTGCTGCTTTAATACGCTGCCATACACGAGCGGACTTTTTGCCGAATCTGATCCGCAGCGGACCAGATCCGCCAAAAAATCCGCTTGTTAATGGACGTCGCTGTGTTGGGTCAAAGTTCACCGGGTGTAAGCGGGTGCGCTCGGCGAAAGGCATTTAACCTTCGACATATTGCGCCACTCGCTCACTCGGCATACACGAATTTAGTTCGCAAACGTTCGCGAACGTTTTGCACGGTGCGGCGCGGATCGGCGCTCTAGATCTGTACGAGCGCGCACGAATAAGCAAATTTCTTTGATGTACCGACAACAGGCGAAAGTGTTTGCGAACGCTCGTTCGTGCGCGTTGTTGCGCATTTGTGAGCGGTAACCAGTCCAAAGTGAATGCGCGTGCAACGTTCGCGAACGTTTGCACGGCGCGGCGCGCTTGGTTGTCCCCCTGCCTTTTGGTGCAGTCATACAGTAAGGATAATTTATTTATTGTGTACTAAGAAATTTTACAATATATTACGATAATTATATAATAAACAGTAATGGAAAATAAAAGTTACACAAAAGGGTGAGCAATGGCATCTTCCACTGAACCGCAGTAATAAATAAATCTAATAACAACAATAATGTTTTTAACAAATTAACATTTATAATTTATATTGTAAAGGTCATACATTAACAAGGAAAGCGTTAATTAGAATAACAGATTTAACAGTAACGAAATATGATACCGAGACAAAAATAGAATATTTAGATCGAACCGCGAAGAGAAATTCAGCATCGTAATGTTACTTCGAATTATAATTCAATGTAAATAATAAATAAAGACGTTTGTCGTATAATTAAATTTGTTAAGTGAATTTAGAATGTAGGGGGATAAATGTAATTGTAATTTCAACTCGATATAAGTGGTTTTCCCACATTTATATAATTTAAATAGCAAAAACGTATATTTAAATTTACGAAATATTCGTATTACGAGAGCTGCGGGTGTGATTCCGAGGTTTACGTAGACAGCGAGTTGACTTCGATTTCGATACAAGCGCGGGAAATCGGCCTAACGAAAGCTACGACCAACCGCCGCTTTTTTAAGGGCATGGCAATATCTGTACGAACAAATAGCCAATAGCTAATTCGCACTTACGACAAGTGGAAAAATTAAGATTAAATAATAAAAAATAATGTGAAATATGGGTTTAAATAAGCGAGCGGAATCCGCTTATTATGCATTCTATCCTCAATATCGAGACCGATGAGTTCGCCTGCGTCGGAGAAACCAAGATATTGTAAAATATGATAGTGAATGTATAATAATAATCGAATCTTGGGAGGTAGAAATCAGCAAGTGATTTTTCTGCTTATAACAGTATACTACGAATTGTAGGGTGTAGTTGTTGCATAAATCCCTGAGTAAATAATTGTATTCTTTATATCGAGTCTCAATGTTCATGGTGTAGTTTTGCAATGTTGAACGGAGTTTTGTTTGTATTACTTGAATTCATATTTAATAAATAAGGCATTGCATTATTTTATTTGTGTTTTCTTTTCACGATAGTGAAATTTTTGTATCTAGACACATTTGCACTCGATTTTGAGATTTGTGTTTATTTTTATGTGTTTCATTTTACAATTTAATTAAAATTGAAACCATAACAATATATATAATCAATGTTTTGGGTTTTATTGGGTTTATTGGCATATTGAGGAACAAGTCAGTGAGTTTTTAAACGATTTATTCAACAATTCACGAACTTTTTCTATACGTTGATTTACCTTACTTGTGTCGTTGTCATGCCCCGCGTTCGTCGTAATCAACATTCCAATCAATTAACTCCTTTTGAAAGGGGTCTAATTGTGGCAATGCATGAGGCCAGAAGATTGGGTCGAAGTGACACTACAATCATTCGAGATCTTGGTCCAACGAAGGCTCAGAAATACGTAGGAGAAGTAGTGGTCGGTCAGGAATTATGAATGGACGTCAAGAAAGGCGTCTTCGGCGACTGGCCTCAATTAACCCGTTTAAGACAACGCGGTCGGTGGGGGCTACTTGAAGGGCTGTTTTGGAAAGACAGGTGTCTATGCGAACAATATACCGTATGTCCCCTGTTGAGTCTACAATAAGTATGACTGACCAAAAATTTTCGAATTGGAATTTCATATTTTGGGGTTCCGCCCTGCTTGGTCTGAAACGTATTTTTAGTTTACTTTCGATTTTTTTAAATCAAGTAGGCCTTTACAGTTTTGCAAACACTATTTTAGTTCTGGGTAAACTACCTTTTCCTTTCACAGTACGTCAAAGTGTTACTAAGAAAAGTTGTCCAGAATGTAAAGTTACGGCCTTATGCCAATTTTCAGAAAATTGAAAAATTGTAAAAATATATTACTTCGCAATGAAAATGAGTTTTGTGATATTACTTTAACGATATGAAAGATAACGACCCATATCATACTACAGTAAATACTTGACATGTAATCGATGGTTTTATTAAGCCACCTCATGTTATTATTGCTGTTTCAATTGCAATACTGACCAATACTGGATTTTATCAAAGTAGGCCGATCGTTGCGAACAACTTTTCTTAGTTACACTTTGGCGTACTGTGAACGGAAAATGTAGTTTACCTAGAACTAAAATAGTATTTGCCCAACTGTAAAGGCCTACTTGATTTAAAAAATCGAAAGTAAACTAAAAATAAGTTTCAGGCCAAGCAGGGCGGAATCTCAAAACATGAAATTTCAATTCGAAAATTTTTGGTCAATCATACCTATTGTAAACTCAATCTGGGGACATACGGTATACAATATAATTTGAAAGTTCTTAAGGTTAATTTTCGAAACCATGTCTATAACACGAATTGGATAAGCTAGCCAAATCAATATTTATTAAATCTATTGTTTGTTGTATGGTGGTTATTCTTCAGGAAATGTATAATTGAATGCCATTGGCATAAAGGTGATATTTGCAATAATTTACAATACTAGACATGTGAAGGATAAAAAGAGAAAATAGGAAAGGTATAAGATTACCTTGTGGCGTATTCAAATTTATTTTTTGAATTGGACATCCTCTTTAAACTACGAACCAGTATTTTTAGAAAAGCCTATATATTTTAGTTAACCAAATAAGAATTCAAAATTTACAACGTCGAAAGTTTTACTCTAGCCCAATAGGATAATAAACGTAATAAAGGACTGATCCATTGAAATGGTTACGCCATTACCTAATATTTAACAATGCTTGTGCTTGTGTGCTTGGAATGTGTACTGTGTCCTTGTCTGAATTATTATTGAAATAATGGAATAATAGAGGTACCATTCATTTTTTCATTTGATTAGCAACAATTTTTTCAATTAATTTTGACAGAGAGGATATCACCCTGACCGCCTTTAAATCATTTAAAGAAATAGCGTTCTATACTTTTGGTAATGGATTACAGCACTTTTCCAAATAGTGGGAAAAATTCCGTTTAGCAGAGAAAATTTTATAATATGTATCATGTGATCAATGCAATAAAGTAATATATTTAAGTTAACATTGTTATGCTTATTTGATCTCCACCGTTGGCTTTTCAATTAATTGTTTTTATAAATTTATGGATATCTGTAGATGTGACACTTTGAAATTCAAATTTAATAGAGGGATTTAAGGAATTGCTATTATAATAATTTATAAGGTCTTTGTCAACTTGACTTTAACGCTTGTGTACTCGATAAAGGAATAGAAATATTATTACGTAGCCAGGAATCGTTTTGAAAATTATTAATTGACATTTAGACACTAAGCCGCAGTAAGAAGGCGGACGAACGTTTATTTTTCTTAATAGGATCGACGATCAGATGCTCGGCGCCGACGACTATGAGTAGCGAAACCGTTTTTGTAGCGACGAAGGCAATACTACGGGACCAAATCCAGGCCAAATTATATTTTGTTAAATAAAACACGCATTTTTGTTACTTTCAGATAAATACGAGTCCACTCGATATCTGTTCGCAATTAAAATAATTTTGTCTATGGAATGCGAAAAATATTAAGATTTTAAATTTTATAAAGGTTCGTTTTCGATTGTATCAATAAACAGTACTTGTACTTGTTAGCAGGTAACCGAATATATATATAACAAATTGTATCAATAAACTTTATTTGCAATTATTAGCAAATAACAAAAATATATATATAACAAACTGTATCAATAAACAGCACTTGCACTTGTTAGCAGGTAACAATATATACATATAACAACTTGTATCAATAAATTTTATTTGCAATTGTTGGCAAATAACAAAAATATATATAACAAATTGTGTCAATAAATTTTATTTGCAATTATTGGCGAGTGACAAAAATATAAGAACAAATTGTGTCAATTAAATTGCAACTTATTGAGCACAGAGAGAATTTTTCACAACAAATAATTTTAAAATTAGAATATGCATGAGAAATAAGACAAATCTCGACGCCGGATTAGATTATGGTAAGGACGGACCGGTCAACGCATCGGAGTCGCGCAGCATTTCTTACTCATACCCGGCATGTGGAAATAATTTGCGTACACGAATTTTGTTTTCTTTTACAGGCACCGAGAACTTGTTGACGATAAACATTTAAATGTATATAAAGCAATTTATATAATATTGTATATTAATTTGGGACATTTAGAGAATTTAATTTTGGTAAATATATTATTTTAATTTAAAATATCGTCGTATTATTTAACCCGATCAAACCTGAACAAAAGGATAGCTTGAACAAAATTTTATATAGTTGTGAGTTATTTCCTAAATAAAAATAAAAGTCAAAGGCATAATTCATAGCAATATGTTACGGTAAAAGTAGATATTGCGGCAAATGTACACATTTTCCTGTAAATGTGCACATTTGCCTCCTCGTTTGGGTAATGTGCATTCAACTAACATTGAATTTACAATGACCATGTCGTTTTGGTAAATGTGAGCATACAAAATACGAAATCGCAAGTGCTAGTAATGTGGTGCGCATGCGCACTTGTAGTGGTACGCGAACTATCGTTTCGGCTAGTTCAGTAGGAGCTGCTATTTCACGTTACACATTTCGTGCTCTATCTATAATGTTAATGTTATTATGTTTATGTACCCTACAATAACTACATTACAAATTAATGCCATAGTACTGAAGATTTCTGAATATAATTTAAGATATTTAGAGAAATAAGACTCAGGTAAGTTAAAATTAACATAATTATAGATTTAAAATTTTAATTTTTGTACAAAAAAAATATTTTTTTAGTTAGAATTTTTGAAAAACAATGGAACAAAAAGAAAAATTTAAAAACCAACTAGAACAGATTGTATCACAAAAAAACAAAAATAATATTTATTTAAACCAACATCAGTATGAAAAAATATTATTGGAAGTAAAGGCAGCAAAATTAAAAGAAAAGAATAAACGTGATGTAGATTACCGCCGGCTGAAAAGATACGATATAATAGTGGTAGGGAAGGAAGAAAAATTAATTAAGTCCATTAAAAGAAGGGGGTAGCATAAAATATTCTGCAACAATTGAAGAAACTTATGGAATTATACACGATGCTCATTTGGCAACTGGCCATGGTGGCCGAAACAGATTAGTGAAAGAAATTAATAACAAATACAACAACATTACTACCGAAGCAGTTATGTTGTATTTATCTTTATGTGAAGCATGTCAAAAAAGGGCAAAGAGCAAGAAAAAAGGAATGTGATAAAACCAATTTTGACGGGTGAAATGAATTCTAGGTGTCAAGTGGATCTTATAGATTTACCGACACAACCAGATGATGAATTTAAATTTATTTTAAATTATCAAGATCATTTAACCAAATTTGTTTTACTGCGGCCACTAAAAACAAAAACTGCGTCAGAAGTAGCAAAACAACTTATGGTCATTTTCACTCTTTTGGGAGCCCCATCCATTCTCCAATGTGATAATGGATTTGACTGTGGAAATTCGTGCGGGTAAGTCGCAGTGTGAGAGCTCCGCGAATTGAACGGGATTAGTAGTGGAAAAAGTGTGAAAATAGAAAAGAAGTGATACGGGCTAGTGGAGAAAGTTGCGAGCGACATTTTGGTGGTAGTACCGTCGAAATCGGCGACTAGTGGACGCCGGAATAAAGCCAAAGAAGTAGTTGTTTACGATAGCGGGCGCTGGGTTTTTGCGATTTTTTGTGTAGTGCAACCGGGCGTTGGCACGGTCAGAGAGAGAACGCCAAATTAATTGCTACCGGGTGAACAGGGACGGAATAGGTATAAATTACTAAGCGGGCTCGAATAGGATAGTGGCCGGCGTACTGTGACGGCGGGACAGGATAAATAGAAGGGGAGTAAATAAATGGCGAGTGGAGGTAGGGACAGAGCGGGAAGTGCAGGAGAGAGAGTACCTGAGATGTTCACAAGGAGCAGGAAAATAGCGAAATCGCTAGAGAGAGAGAAGGAAGGAGAGAGGAAAGGTGAGATAAAAGAGAAAGAGATGGAGAACGAAAGTGTGATTGAGTTATTCAGAGAAATAATGAAAGAAATGAGGAGAGAAAATGAAGGATTAAGAAAGGAATTGCAAGAGGACAGAGAGAGGAGGGAGAAAATGGAGATGAACTGGAAGAAGGAAAAGGAGGGGGTAGAGGCAAGAGTAAGGGAAATGGAAGAAAGGTTGGAAAGGATGGAAAGGAAAGAAAGAAGAAACAACATGGTAATAAAAGGGATACAGTTAGAAAAAGGCGAAGAGAAAAAACAGGTGGAGAAATGGATGGAAAATGAAATACAGGTAGAGGCGGAAATATAGGAGGTGGTCAGGATGGGGGGAAGGGGAAAGAGGTGGTGCTTGTGAAAATGAAAACAGGGGAGGAAAAAGAAAAAGTAATGAGAGTTAAGTAAAGATTGGCAGGGAAAAGGGTATTTATAGATCACGATTTGACGGAGAAGGAGAGAGGGGTGCAAAAGGAAATCTGGAAGCAAGCAGTGAATGAAAGAGGGCAAGGGAGACCAATGAAAATGGGCTATAGAAAGTTGAAAATTGACAATGATTGGTGGATATGGGACGGAGAGAAGGAAGGACTGGTACAAAAAACTAAGGCAAGTAAGAAGGGGTGAAGAGGGTGGAGAGGGAAGAGGGGAGGGGGGTGAGGGAAGAGGAGAAGGGGGAAAGGGGGGAGTGGGAGGAGTCAGGGGTGAGTGGGGAGAGAGTGGCGAGAAAGAAACAGGGGAGGCGGGGGAAATAGAGGGGACAGGAGGAGAAAGAAGAGAGGAGGGGGAACGGGAGCAGGAAAGGGGATTCAAGGCAAGTTTCTGGAATATAGCGGGACTAAAGAAATGGCTAAAAGGAGAAGAAGGAATGAACAGCGATATGAGAGAATATATGGAAGGGTGCGACTTTATAGGGCTAACGGAAACCTGGGTTGAGGAAGCAACGTGGAAGAGGCTCAAAGGAAATATGCCGAACGGATTCAGATCGGTGTGCAGGGGGGCGGTGAGGGAAGGAAGAAGGGGTAGGCCGAGGGGAGGAATAATCACGGGGGTGAAGGACAAATGGGATGAAGCAGAAGGGGAGAGGGGAGATTCAGAAAATGTACAAGAAAGAAGGATCAGAAAGGGCGGGAAGTGATGGAAGATATTCACGGTATACAGCAACCAGAAGTTAAAGGCGGTGACGGAAGAAATAGATGAGAGAACGGAAGGGGAGGGGGGCTGGATAATGGTTGGAGGTGATATGAACGCGAGGACGGGGCAAGGCACGGCGCTGGCGGGGGGAGAGGGATGGAAGGGAGGGAAGGGAGGGTGTCAAAGGACGAAGTGATCAATGGAGAAGGGAAGGTGTTGCTGAATTGGGTAGAAGAGAGGAGTTGGGAAATACTCAACGGCGGCGGCGGAGAAAAGGGGGAGTTCACCTATATCGGACCTAATGGACGGTCAGTCATCGACTACGTGGTGGTAAATGGAGAGGCGAGAAGGGAGGTGGCCAGGTTTACGGTGGGGGGAAAGATGGGAATCTGATCACATGCCGGTAGAAGTGGAATGCAAGGGTACAAGAGGGGATAGGAAAAAGAGAAAGAAAGGAGAAGAGAGGACTGTGAATATATGGAATGACGAGACAAAGAAAATTTACAAGAAGAAATTTACAAGAAGTAAAGTGGGATGAAATAAGAAGAGTAGATGAAATAACGGAGATTATGGATACGGCCATAACAAGGAAGAGGGTAAGGGCAGGAGAGGGGGATAAAACATGGTTCGATGAGGAATGCAGACGAGGGAAGAGGGAACTGAGGAATACTCTGAAGAGGGCGAGAGAGGGAATGGGTTCATGGGAGGAGTTCAGAGAAGAAAGGAGAAAACAGAAAGAGATGTAGGAGAGGAAAGAGAAGGAGCAGAGTCAAAGAGCAAAAGAGGAGGTAAAAGGGAAAAGGAAGTGTGGGAATACCTAAGAAAGAAGAGGAAGAAGGTAAAACAGATTGATGAAAACATTGGGACCAAAGAATGGAAAAGGTACTTTATGCACTTGTTAGGAGGGGAAGAGGGATTAGCGGGAGCAGGTAGGACGAGGGAGAGAAGGACGGAGTACGCGGACGAGACGGAAGAATTTACATGGGATGAACTAATGAAGATAAAGGGTAAATTGAAAAGGGGGAAGGCAGCGGGGGAGGACGGGATAGATGCAGAGGGATGGATAAACCCACCGGAGAAGCTGTGGAAGGAAGTACTAAAACGGTTGAATGACATATGGATGGGTAGGAGGTGGAGGCAAGCAATAATTGTTCCAATGTGGAAAAAGGGGGACAGAGAAAGGGTAGAAAATTACAGAGGGATCTCGTTGCTGAATATCGTGTATAAGATATACGCGGGACTGATTGGGGCAAGGGCAGCAGCAGAAGTAGAGAATAAAGGGATAGTACCGGAAGGACAAGCGGGGTTCAGGGCGGGAAGGGGTACCAGAGACAAACCTATATGTATTAAATTACATAATAGAGAGGGAGACGGCGGTAACAGGCGGAAAAGTATACGCAATGTTTGTAGATATAAAGGCTGCGTTTGATAGAGTGGATAGGCTAGTACTGATGAAGGCATTAGAAGAAGCGGGGATAGCGGAAAGAATCGTGGAAAGACTAAGACAAATTTATGAGGAGACATGGTGTAGAGTAAGAGGAAGTAAAGGGACGACGGAGGGATTTAGAACAACGAGAGGATTAAGGCAGGGGTGCCCACTGAGTCCGTTGCTCTTCAATATATACATAGCAAGGCTCGAGGAAGTTTTCAAAAACGGACAAGACGGGGGGGGGGGGGGTGAAATTGGGTAGGGAAAGAATATGGTCTCTGGCATTTTCAGATGACGTGGTCATATTGGCAGATACGGAGAAAGGAATAAAGGAGATAAAGGTTTCCTGGAGAGGAGAGGATTACAATTAAACACAAAAAAGACCAAGTTGATGGTGTTCAGGAAAGGCGGAGGAAAAAGAAGGGAGGTGAAAATGAAATGGAAAGGAGAAGATATTGAACAGGTGAGAGAATGGGTGTACCTAGGGTACGTGATTAGAGAAAACAACAGTGAGGAAGGACACATCTTTGGGGGAAAGGGGAAGGGAAATTTGAGGACAAAATGAGGATTTGGGACGTGTGTGTAAAAAGTATTATGCTGTATGGGGCCGAAAGAACATGAATTAATAGAAAGGACATACATAAGGCAGATCAAAAGGGCGTTATATTTGGAAAAATCGACGCCGAACTATATAGTGAGGCAAGAGACAGGGAGAGAGAGGTTGACAGTAGAAACGAATAAGAGAGTGGCGAAATACGAGGCGATGGTGAAAGGGAGAGGAGAGGGTAGTTTGGCGAAAAAGGTAGTGGAGGATTTGGAGAAGAGGGAAAGCAAGGGAAGGGGGCTATCGAAATGGGAAGAAGGAAGAATAAAGATGTACGAGAAAGCGGGGATGTCGACGAGAGAAGTGGAAAGGAGAAGAGCGGAGGGAAAAAAGGTGGAAAAAGAATTAGAGGAGAGGTGGAAACAAGTAGAAACACAGGAAAGGAGTGAGAAGATAGAGCAGTCAAGGTACAATACTAAGTACAAACGGATACAAGTACATGGAAGGAGTCCGAAGTACCTGAGAGGAGGAAACACGGCGGAAGAGGAAAAGATGAAAGCGAGGTTTAGGTGCGGCAACGAGGAAAAGGCGAATAAATATTGGATGGGGGGAGATTACATGAGATGCGAGGTATGCGGAGGACAAAGGGACGAATGGAGACATTGGTGGGAGGAGTGTGAAAAAATGGGATGGAGTAGGGAGGAAGAGAAAGTGGGCAGGGATTGGGGAAGAGTATTGGGGGAGAAGGGGAAGGGACTGAAGATACTTGGGAGGCTAAAGAGGAAGAAAGAAGACGTCAGGAAAAGGAGGGAAAAGGTAAAGGCATAAAACAAAACGAACAAACAAAAATGTTTCAGATAAGGCAGTCAAAGGGGAAGAATGGGGAGGAGACGAGGAAAATGGAAGACGGCAAGAGAAGGTGGAGAAAGAAGAAAAACTGAAGGAAATATGTCAAATGTCAAATAACAGTATTGTAATAGGGAAATTAATGCCAATAAAGGTTATATATATATATATATATAATGGTAGGGAGTTTGCAAATAAAATTATCCAAGAATTAGCAAATATGTGGGAGGGTGTGAAAATAATACACGGGAAGCCTCGCCATTCCCAAAGCAAGGGCTCGATAGAGCGAGCGAATCAAGATGTTCAAAATATGCTTACAACCTGGCTTATCACTAACCAAACAACCAAGTGGTCATAAGGTTTAAAATATATTCAACTGATGAAAAATATGAAGCGGAACAAGAATGAAATTGGGTTTGAAAACATCAAATTTACCTATGGAATCTGTTGAACAGCTGAAAAGAGAAGAAGAGTTCGAGCAATTACTAGAAGGAGTACACACAGCCAATTCACCACATAGCAAAGTCGCAGAAAACGATGAATTTTCCATTGAAATGTTAGACATAATTTTGGATGATGGTTTATTATGCAACCAAATTGAAGATAAAGATGGAAGTTTTGAATTAAATTCTGTTTTAAACGAGAAGAAAATTTTAATTGATAATGCTCGAAAAAAAGCAAGGGAAAATTTAGAAAATCAAGCTATCAAAATGTGTGATCTTTCGAAAGAAAAATTTCCTGCTGCTGTGATTGGTGACAATGTTAGAGTTTCCATTCCAGACGTTGATCGTGGTAAAACGGATCCAAAAAAATTGATTTGTGTTGTTTTATCTAGAGATGACGATAAAAATTTATATAAATTAGGAACTAAACAGGGAGTTTTAAAACAATCTTATTCTAGGCATGAATTCGCCACTTACGAACAAAAGTTTATATCATACGAAGATGTTCCTCAAGATGTTGAGAAATCGGTAAGAGAAATTATAGGAATGCAGTCCCTTACAAGGTTTTAAAAGATGCATTTGTAAAGGAACATGTTCCTCAAAAAAATGCAGTTGCAAAAATGCTGGAATATTATGTAATTCCAAGTGCCACAGTAGCAATTCTTGCTCAAATAAATAAAACTTTTCTCATTTTATAAAACTATAAAGGAACATATAGAAATTTATATGTTCCTTTATAGTTTTATAAAATTTAACTGTTATAATAAAGAAAAGTATGTTATTATTATTATTTGTTTGATTCCCATCGTATTGGTCCTAAAAATCTAGGACGAAAATTGTATTTATGAATATTGGGAACATAACCTACGACATATTATATAATATGCAAAGAAAAGTATGTTTTGTTTGTCATTTACATTTTTTAATTAAAATAATTATCGTTATTAAAGCCTTTTCTATTATGTTTATTTAAATATTTTTACTGCAACAACATTTTTAATTTATTTGTATTCCAACTTTTCTTAAAACATGAAGGTAAGAGTATACATTTACCAAAACGTGAAGGCAAGAGTACACATTTGCCAGGAAATGTACATATACATTATATTCAGTTAACATATACCTAACTTTTTGGGAAATGTACACATTTTACGGTAAAAGTGTACATTTCCCAAGAGTGTACATTTACCGTAACATATATATAATTATTGTACAAATTTTCGACTGTAAATCACTTAAAATGGTACTTATCTTGTATCATGAGCAGTCAGTGGTTGAATAAAACACTTTTAGCAATATTAAAGTTTATTGCGACACCTTTTTTTTGCAAAAAGGTGTTTCGAAAACCCTTGTCAAGCAATAAACATTAATATGACAAATGACATTAAATAAAACCTATCGCGGTAACAAGGCCGACTTTCTATATATCCCACTAGGGAAAACCTTGTTAGGATATTCGACCAACATTTAATTCACTACAATACAATTTGAAATCACAAAAACGATAAAGAAATCTATATATATATATATATATATATATATATATATATATATATATATATATATATATGTGCTTCTTGGTTCTCGGGTTGTGAACCGCGTTGTAGAAATGTTCCCCGAAGGGTCGCTTCGACGTTTCGGCAGAGTCCCATCTGCCATCTTCAGGAAGCTCTTCTAGGTCTCGCTGACTTAGAAGAACTGACGTTCTGAGTTACTCGTTGATCCTTATATTCCGGTTTGTCGTTGGGGTTGACTACGCTCGACTGCTTCTTACTTCGGCTCCTGGTTAATGGACCTTGGTGTAGTGGGCGTGTGATGACCTGTAGCGGTTCCTGTGGTGGTTCCTGTGGCGCTGTCCTTTGAACACTGCTTGTACTGTATTGTTGTAATACTGGTCTCCATGTTGCAGGCAATCGTTGGGCATCATCTCGTGTGTTGAGGATTTCTTTCCGTTTCTCTATTTCTATTGCCTCCCGTATTATTCTGCTGGTGAACTGTTCAATGCTAGCTATTGTCCTTGTATTGTCGAAGTCGATTCTGTGTCCTGTGTCTAAGAAATGGCTAGCCAATGACGATGACGAATCTCTTTGTTTTACGGCGCGAATGTGCTCTTGTTTACGGACTTCGATGCGCCTATTGGATTGACCGATGTATGTCTTCTCGCAGTTTCCACATGGTATTTCGTACACTCCCTGCGTTTCTAATGGAATTTTGGTTTTTGGATTCCTCAGCATCGTTTCTATCTTCCTGTATGGTCTGAAAGTTGTATCGATGTTCTGTGTACTAAGGATCCTGCTTATCTTGTCCGTAGTCCCTCTGACATACGGTAGAAAAGCTATGGCTGCTGGTTTTTCTTCTTCCTGGGTTCGTCTGCGGGGTGCGGTCTGCGGGGGTGCTCTGAGAATTTCCCGTTTTGAAAATCCGTTGTGCGCCAGTGCTTTGTGTATGTTGTCCATTTCTTTGTTCTTGCTTCTACCATCGGCTATCCATTCTGATCTGGTTATTAACGTTCTCGCTACCGAATGCAGTTGTGCCGGGTGGTGGTGTGACTGAGCGTTTAGGTACCTGTTGGTGTGCGTCTTCTTCCTGTATACTGCATGGCCGAGACTCTTGTCGTCTCTTTTCATTACCAGTACGTCCAGGAACGGTAGCTGATTGTCTACTTCCACTTCCATGGTGAAGTTTATAGCTGGGTGTTGCTTGTTGAGGTGCTCCAGAAACCTGTCGAGTTCTTCTCTTCCGTGTGTCCATACAACGAAAGTATCATCCACGTATCTCAGCCACACATTTGGTTATAACTCGGCCGTCTCTATTGCTATAGTCTCTAGTTCCGCCATGAATAGGTTGGCTATCACAGGTGATAGTGGTGCTCCACTGGTTTGTCTGTAGCGTTGGTTTTCAAAAATGTGTGTGTGTCCATACATACTTTCGTTGTATGGACACACGGAAGAGAAGAACTCGACAGGTTTCTGGAGCACCTGAACAAGCAACACCCAGCTATAAACTTCACCATGGAAGTGGAAGTAAACAATCAGCTACCGTTCCTGGACGTACTGGTAATGAAAAGAGACGACAAGAGTCTCGGCCATACAGTATACAGGAAGAAGACGCACACCAACAGGTACCTAAACGCTCAGTCACACCACCACCCGGCACAACTGCATTCGGTAGCGAGAACGTTAATAGCCAGATCAGAAAGGATAGCCGATGGTAGAAGCAAGAACAAAGAAATGGACAACATACACAAAGCACTGCCGCACAACGGATTTTCAAAACGGGAAATTCTCAGAGCATCCAGACCCCGCAGACGAACCCAGGAAGAAGAAAAGGAAGAAGAAAAACCAGCAGCCATAGCTTTTCTACCGTATGTCAGAGGGACCACGGGCAAGATAAGCAGGATCCTTAGTACACAGAACATCGATACAACTTTCAGACCATACAGGAAGATAGAAACGATGCTGAGGAATCCAAAAACCAAAATTCCATTAGAAACGCAGGGAGTGTACGAAATACCATGTGGAAACTGCGAGAAGACATACATCGGTCAATCCAATAGGCGCATCGAAGTCCGTAAACAAGAGCACATTCGCGCCGTAAAACAAAGAGATTCGTCATCGTCATTGGCTAGCCATTTCTTAGACACAGGACACAGAATCGACTTCGACAATACAAGGACAATAGCTAGCATTGAACAGTTCACCAGCAGAATAATACGGGAGGCAATAGAAATAGAGAAACGGAAAGAAATCCTCAACACACGAGATGATGCCCAACGATTGCCTGCAACATGGAGACCAGTATTACAACAATACAGTACAAGCAGTGTTCAAAGGACAACGCCACAGGAACCACCACAGGAACCGCTACAGGTCATCACACGCCCACTACACCAAGGTCCATTAACCAGGAGCCGAAGTAAGAAGCAGTCGAGCGTAGTCAACCCCAACGACAAACCGGAATATAAGGATCAACGAGTAACTCCGAACGTCAGTTCTTCTAAGTCAGCGAGACCTAGAAGAGCTTCCTGAAGATGGCAGATGGGACTCTGCCGAAACGTCGAAGCGACCCTTCGGGGAACATTTCTACAACGCGGTTCACAACCCGAGAACCAAGAAGCACAGATTTCAGCCGCGAGAACTTACGCACCAACATATATATATATATATATTAATGTTATTTTAATGATTGTTGTTTTAATTTGTAGATTTAATGTTATTTTAGTTGATTGTTTTATAATTGGAAGATTTAATGTTATTTGGACTCTTATCTCTCTCAGGGCGTAATGTATAAGTAGGTTTTCTAGGTAAACGTATCCTTAGCTCAAAAAGATCAACTTTCAACAGGAACAATATTTATTAATTGGTATAAAAGAAAAACGTTTTTAACATAAATGATAACAACTGGTATGCAACCTTAATAACTCGTAAGAAATGTGTGATGCGTGACGTTATCGAAGGGAGAAATGAGAAATGTTTAATACGCACGCAAGGTACTTCGATGCAGTCTTGGTGTCTCTCGAGGATAATTCTTAATTATGTGATATGTGCTGTGCTTTATTCGTGTAAGTATGATTATAATTAATTAGTGTAGGGGTAGTTAAAGTGTATAACTTATATAATCTAAGACTAACCTGTTTAACCGGTTCTAATTACAGGTAAACAAATCTGGGCCAAGCGCGAAATTCAAAATGGCGGTTCCGGCGTGGGTTTTCTTCGAATTTTAAATCAGTTTTCGGGATAGGATAAATGGAATAGACTGCGGGAAACGGGATCTGGATGTTCCTCGACGTCTCTGGTACAGGATAACAGGAGCGGCGGGTTCCAAATTGGGAAATTTCCGGCGGAATTTTATGATTGATAACGTTCGGATTTTTATCGTTCGGAGGTACGCTTATATGATTTATTTCACTAATAAATGGTTTTCTTTTAAATAAATACTGTTTTTCCGTAGAAATAACGAATAATACCTGGACACGTTTTCACGGTTATCGTTTCGTAATGGTGTTCTAAGCGTACTCTCTTGTCAGTTGTTTTTTATAATTGCATCGCCGGATCGGTCATAGCAATCTACCGATACCTATCGCGTTTACATTCGCGTCGTGTGTTCGTCCATGGCAAACTTTATATTCGGATCATTTTCTTCGGTGCGTTGCCCGTCACAGCAAGCTAAATACGCTGTATGTTTACTTCACTTTCGTCTTGGCAACGGTAACTCCGTATATAAATTATAATCTAACTTAATTCTAAATATTTATTTACAATGGTAGTGATTCATTTTTCTACAACCAATCAATGTAGTTGCCTGTCTATATTAATCCTCTCGTCCCTTTTTGCGTTAATAAATGTATAAAAAGGTATTTAGGTGTTATTTATATATCACTGACAAAATGTGAGTGAGTGAATATGAGTCAATTTATTTATTTAATAATTTATAAATGGTATCATTTTATAACATCAATATATACATATATAAATATATATATATATATATATATATATATATATATATATATATATATATTATTTGATTTTTGGTATTTATTTTATACCAGTGCTGGGTTATTTTGGCATTTATGTAGAATAAAATAAAAACTGTTCTGTTTTATGACTTCACTGTAATTTTTATTTTTACGTTTCGACAAGATTTTTGTCTTCTTCAGAAGTATAAATTTATGTGTTAGTCTTTCGCGTTGCAAATGTGAAGTTCACTTCACATTTGCAACGCGAAAGACTAACACATAAATTTATACTTCTGAAGAAGACAAAAATCTTGTCGAAACGTAAAAATAAAAATTACAGTGAAGTCATAAAACAGAACAGTTTTTATTTTATTCTACATAAATGCCAAAATAACCCAGCACTGGTATAAAATAAATACCAAAAATCAAATAATATTAAAATTAATTTGGCAAGAAATATATGAAAAAAATATATAATTTACAATTATATATATATATATATATATATATATATATATATATATATATATATATATATAATTATTGTACAAATTCAGCACGAATTTTCGACAAGTCAAATGGTTGTTTACTCACATTAAAATGATTTAAGTTGTTTCGTACTTGACCATCTAATATCAAACACTCGTTAATATTTTCTATTTCTAAAGGATCATTAAAATCAACTTTTACGGTTTCCTGAGTTGGGTTTAATATTGTGCATATAGCTTGACCATCTACAACATTTGTAATACATTGCGGGATTTCTAATTCGTTAATTTTCGTATAAGGAATTATTCCTTGGCCATCTTTTATATTTTTTACCTTAATGTTTACTACTTGTTGGCATCTAGGTTCAATAGAAACTAAATTCAAATTTTTCGATGGTAAACTATGGTAATGAATGTTTATTCTGCTGTGTGGAGTAATAGCTAGATTGTTTACGAGATCAATAGAAATATTAAGTTTTCTTAAATTATCAACTCCTAATAGACAATCGAATGAATTATGAAAATTAAATAAATGATATTTTAATTTCTCATCAACTTTGAATATTTTAGAAGAGGGAATGTTTATGCTGAAACTCTCTACTGAGCTTCCATGTGCACTTTTAATTTGAAACGCTTTTCCTTTTTCAATATGGGTCCGAAAATATTTAATTGCAACGTTTGGCGAATAAACGATCTAGTGCTACCTGTATCTATTAGAACTTTTAAATTATGTTCTGGGAAAACTATGTAAGGTAACTTATTGTCAATGTATGCTAAATTCATTAATTCGAAGTGTTTTCGGAGGCAAGATCGACAAAAAAATCGTTCTCGTCTATTTCGTCAATAACGGGATTTGAAAATTGATTTTCGGGGATATCTTCATTATCGCTTTGTACTTCTTCGACAACAATATTTTGAGTTTTTGGTTTGTAAGTGTTGTTTGTCGAAATACTCATGGGGGTTGATTTATTAAATGTGTGATTTTGGTTTGGTTTAAAGACATTTGTATTTTGGTTAAATCTTTGATTAAAGTTCGAAGTATTTTGTGCCGGTGGTCGATAATTTTGGCCTATTTGTTGTATTTGTTTCTGAACATTAAATGGCATTTGATTTGCTTTAGGTTTATTAGTGTAGTATTGGTTATTTGGCAAGTTTATCTTTTGATAATTTTGGTTTGCATTATTGGGCTTGAAATTATTTTGGTAATTTTTATGTTTTTGTTGGTTAACTTCTAATTGAAAATCATTAGTTAACATGTTTAAAGCAGTATTTAAATCAGGAGGATTTTTCGTTCTCATAAGTGAACCTATTGGATCTTTTAATCCTCTTAGTAAAATTCTAAGTGCATAATTTCTGCAATATTGAATTAATACGTTTGCTTCTACAGCGTTAGAATGAGTAGACACATATGAGGTTTGCAAATTTAATAAATGTTGAATTTTCGAATAAAATTGAGATGGAGATTCATTTTGAGATTGTTTTAATTCAGTCATCTCTATAGACAGGCTGTATAAATCTCGTTTATACTAGTAGTATACTAGACATCAGATATTCGTTCTGGAAGTCCGTAACATCAATTGCATTGTAAAATTTTGTTACTAATTTTTCACAAATTGAAATGAACCTTGGTAATAGTTCAGTTTTACCTTGAAAATCGGGAATCATTGCAAGATATTCCGGTTTTAAAACTTGTGTAGCTGGGTTTACGCTAGCCGCAGCTATTGCTTGTGAAGTACTTTGCATTTTGGATGCGCGAATGTTCACTGTTTTTGAAAATGATTGTTCGGTTTCTGAGTCAGAGTTACAACTTTCCGAATTTTTTGAGGAATCTGAATTATAATAATTACTAGAACCTCTAAACGACATAGGTACTCACAGAAAAATTAATCTCGCGGAGCCCATTATGTCAAACGAAGCGTTGATGTTGATCCCTATTGGGTGTGGTTCCGCCTTCCGTCCTTTCGATATTCGCTCGGGGAATCGCAAAAAATCTCACCGGAGACACAAAACTTGTTTTTAAAAACTTTTTATTTTGTTTCAAGTTCACAATTATGTGTGTACAATTCGGAATCTAGCTCTAGACTGACTAACGAAAGAATAATGGAATGTATTTGCACGCAGATGTGCGATGATTTCTAGGAAATGTGCTTATGTCGACGGTGGCATCTTCTTACGTTTTGATAACGTTGTTGCACGATAACTTATATATATATATATATATATATAATGAAAAAAGGTTTTAACGCGGGAACAAAGATATATGAAAGGAAGATTCTTGGGCATACACCCGCATGGAAACACGCAACCGCTGACATGTGTTTCTGACTTATTAGTCGTCATCAGGACGGTACAGCCAAATTAAAAGGTGGACAAAATTTGGAGATACAAACAATCGGAGTCAACAACAAGCAGCCGACCTCCACATTGTGATAACCATCAAAATACCCACACATTGTGTGGGAACATTGCCTTCACGTTTTGGTAAAGTGTTTTATTCAACGACTGACTGCTCATGATACAAGATAAGTACCATTATATATATATATATATATATAAAATGGTACTTATCTTGTATCATGAGCAGTCAGTCGTTGAATAAAACACATTTAGCAATATTAAAGTTTATTGCGACACCTTTTTTTGCAATAAGGTCTTTCGGAAACCCTTGTCAAGCAATAAACATTAATATGACAAATGACATTAAATAAAACCTATCGCGGTAACAAGGCCGACTTTCTATTACCCCACTATTTACTGCAAGAACTAGGGAAAACCTTGTAAAAACCTAGTTAGGGTATTCGACCAACATTTACCTAACTAACTAGGTTTTTACAAGGTTTTCCCTAGTTCTTGCAGTAAATACTGGGGTAATAGAAAGTCGGCCTTGTTACCGCGATAGGTTTTATTTAATGTCATTTGTCATATTAATGTTTATTGCTTGACAATGGTTTCCGAAACACCTTATTGCAAAAAAGGTGTCGCAATAATCTTTAATATTGCTAAAAGTGTTTTATTCAACGACTGACTGCTCATGATACAAGATAAGTACCATTTTAAGTGATTTACAGTCGAGAATTTGTACAATAATTATATATATATATATATATATATATATATATATATATATAATTATTGTACAAATTCTATATATATATATATAATTATTGTACAAATTCTCGACTGTAAATCACTTAAAATGGTACTTATCTTGTATCATGAGCAGTCAGTCGTTGAATAAAACACTTTTAGCAATATTAAAGTTTATTGCGACACCTTTTTTGCAATAAGGTGTTTCGGAAACCATTGTCAAGCAATAAACATTAATATGACAAATGACATTAAATAAAACCTATCGCGGTAACAAGGCCGACTTTCTATTACCCCAGTATTTACTGCAAGAACTAGGGAAAACCTTGTAAAAACCTAGTTAGTTAGGTAAATGTTGGTCGAATACCCTAACTAGGTTTTTACAAGGTTTTCCCTAGTTCTTGCAGTAAATAGTGGGGTAATAGAAAGTCGGCCTTGTTACCGCGATAGGTTTTATTTAATGTCATTTGTCATATTAATGTTTATTGCTTGACAAGGGTTTCCGAAAGACCTTATTGCAAAAAAAGGTGTCGCAATAAACTTTAATATTGCTAAAAGTGTTTTATTCAACGACTGACTGCTCATGATACAAGATAAGTACCATTTTATATATATATATATATATAATGGTACTTATCTTGTATCATGAGCAGTCAGTCGTTGAATAAAACACTTTACCAAAACGTGAAGGTAAATGTTGGTCGAATACCCTAACTAGGTTTTTACAAGGTTTTCCCTAGTTCTTGCAGTAAATAGTGGGGTAATAGAAAGTCGGCCTTGTTACCGCGATAGGTTTTATTTAATGTCATTTGTCATATTAATGTTTATTGCTTGACAAGGGTTTCCGAAAGACCTTATTGCAAAAAAAGGTGTCGCAATAAACTTTAATATTGCTAAAAGTGTTTTATTCAACGACTGACTGCTCATGATACAAGATAAGTACCATTTTATATATATATATATATATATATATATATATATATATATAATGGTACTTATCTTGTATCATGAGCAGTCAGTCGTTGAATAAAACACTTTACCAAAACGTGAAGGCAATGTTCCCACACAATGTGTGGGTATTTTGATGGTTATCACAATGTGGAGGTCGGCTGCTTGTTGTTGACTCCGATTGTTTGTATCTCCAAATTTTGTCCACCTTTTAATTTGGCTGTACCGTCCTGATGACGACTAATAAGTCAGAAACACATGTCAGCGGTTGCGTGTTTCCATGCGGGTGTATGCCCAAGAATCTTCCTTTCATATATCTTTGTTCCCGCGTTAAAACCTTTTTTCATTATATATATATATATATATATATATATATATATATATATATATATATATATATATATATATATAAGTTATCGTGCAACAACGTTATCAAAACGTAAGAAGATGCCACCGTCGACATAAGCACATTTCCTAGAAATCATCGCACATCTGCGTGCAAATACATTCCATTATTCTTTCGTTAGTCAGTCTAGAGCTAGATTCCGAATTGTACACACATAATTGTGAACTTGAAACAAAATAAAAAGTTTTTAAAAACAAGTTTTGTGTCTCCGGTGAGATTTTTTGCGATTCCCCGAGCGAATATCGAAAGGACGGAAGGCGGAACCACACCCAATAGGGATCAACATCAACGCTTCGTTTGACATAATGGGCTCCGCGAGATTAATTTTTCTGTGAGTACCTATGTCGTTTAGAGGTTCTAGTAATTATTATAATTCAGATTCCTCAAAAAATTCGGAAAGTTGTAACTCTGACTCAGAAACCGAACAATCATTTTCAAAAACAGTGAACATTCGCGCATCCAAAATGCAAAGTACTTCACAAACAATAGCTGCGGCTAGCGTAAACCCAGCTACACAAGTTTTAAAACCGGAATATCTTGCAATGATTCCCGATTTTCAAGGTAAAACTGAACTATTACCAAGGTTCATTTTCAATTCAATTCAATTCAATTTCAATTTGTGAAAAATTAGTAACAAAATTTTACAATGCAATTGATGTTACGGACTTCCAGAACGAATATCTGATGTCTAGTATACTACTAGTATAAACGAGATTTATACAGCCTGTCTATAGAGATGACTGAATTAAAACAATCTCAAAATGAATCTCCATCTCAATTTTATTCGAAAATTCAACATTTATTAAATTTGCAAACCTCATATGTGTCTACTCATTCTAACGCTGTAGAAGCAAACGTATTAATTCAATATTGCAGAAATTATGCACTTAGAATTTTACTAAGAGGATTAAAAGATCCAATAGGTTCACTTATGAGAACGAAAAATCCTCCTGATTTAAATACTGCTTTAAACATGTTAACTAATGATTTTCAATTAGAAGTTAACCAACAAAAACATAAAAATTACCAAAATAATTTCAAGCCCAATAATGCAAACCAAAATTATCAAAAGATAAACTTGCCAAATAACCAATACTACACTAATAAACCTAAAGCAAATCAAATGCCATTTAATGTTCAGAAACAAATACAACAAATAGGCCAAAATTATCGACCACCGGCACAAAATACTTCGAACTTTAATCAAAGATTTAACCAAAATACAAATGTCTTTAAACCAAACCAAAATCACACATTTAATAAATCAACCCCCATGAGTATTTCGACAAACAACACTTACAAACCAAAAACTCAAAATATTGTTGTCGAAGAAGTACAAAGCGATAATGAAGATATCCCCGAAAATCAATTTTCAAATCCCGTTATTGACGAAATAGACGAGAACGATTTTTTTGTCGATCTTGCCTCCGAAAACACTTCGAATTAATGAATTTAGCATACATTGACAATAAGTTACCTTACATAGTTTTCCCAGAACATAATTTAAAAGTTCTAATAGATACAGGTAGCACTAGATCGTTTATTCGCCAAACGTTGCAATTAAATATTTTCGGACCCATATTGAAAAAGGAAAAGCGTTTCAAATTAAAAGTGCACATGGAAGCTCAGTAGAGAGTTTCAGCATAAACATTCCCTCTTCTAAAATATTCAAAGTTGATGAGAAATTAAAATATCATTTATTTAATTTTCATAATTCATTCGATTGTCTATTAGGAGTTGATAATTTAAGAAAACTTAATATTTCTATTGATCTCGTAAACAATCTAGCTATTACTCCACACAGCAGAATAAACATTCATTACCATAGTTTACCATCGAAAAATTTGAATTTAGTTTCTATTGAACCTAGATGCCAACAAGTAGTAAACATTAAGGTAAAAAATATAAAAGATGGCCAAGGAATAATTCCTTATACGAAAATTAACGAATTAGAAATCCCACAATGTATTACAAATGTTGTAGATGGTCAAGCTATATGCACAATATTAAACCCAACTCAGGAAACCGTAAAAGTTGATTTTAATGATCCTTTAGAAATAGAAAATATTAACGAGTGTTTGATATTAGATGGTCAAGTACCAAACAACTTAAATCATTTTAATGTGAGTAAACAACCATTTGACTTGTCGAAAATTCGTGCTGAACACATGAATTCGGAAGAAAAATTGACTATTGAGAAATTAGTTAAGGAATATTCAGATATTTTCCAAATTGACGAAAATCAATTAAGTTTTACAAGCAAAATTAAACACAGAATAAAAACGACGGACGAAATTCCTGTTTATAGTCAATCATACCGTTACCCCGAAATTCATAGAAACGAAGTTCAAAGACAAATAAAAAAGATGTTACAACAAAAAATTATTAGACCTTTAGATTCACCATGGTCGTCACCAGTTTGGATCGTTCCAAAAAAAATCGATGCCTCTGGTAAACAGAAGTGGCGTATTGTGATCGATTACCGCAAACTGAACGATAAAACAATCGGTGATCGTTACCCTTTGCCCAACATAACGGATCTGTTAGATAAATTAGGTCGTTGCCAATATTTTTCGACACTCGATTTAACTTCAGGATACCACCAGATCGAGATGGCCGAGGAAGATATCCCTAAAACCGCGTTTAATACAGAACAAGGTCATTATGAATTTTTGCGAATGAGTTTTGGTCTTAAAACCGCACCATCCACATTCCAACGAGTCATGGATAACATATTAAGGGGTAAAAAACGAACAATGTCTCGTGTACTTAGACGATATTATTGTCTTTAGTACCAGCTTGCAGGAACACATTTGTCGGTTAAAAAATGTATTCAATCGTTTAAGAAATGCAAATCTCAAAGTTCAATTGGACAAAACTGAGTTTTTGCGCAAGGAAGTTAGCTATTTAGGACACATCGTTACACCAAACGGAGTGAAACCAAATCCCGATAAAATTCGAGCTATACAAAATTATCCATTGCCCAAAACTGTAAAACAAATTCGTGGATTCTTAGGACTTTTAGGTTATTACCGAAAATTTATAAGGAACATGGCTAAATTAACGAAACCTTTAACATCGTGTCTAAAAAACGGTGCTTCTATTAACGTAAATAACCCAGAGTATATTAAATGTTTCGATTTGTGTAAAAATTTGCTTATAAACGAGCCAATATTACAGTATCCGGATTTTTCCCAACCTTTCAATTTGACAACCGACGCGAGTAATTACGCCATAGGTGCGGTATTGTCGCAAGGAAAAATTGATTCAGATTTACCCGTAGCTTACTCTAGTAGGACATTAAACGATACAGAAGTACATTACTCTACTATTGAAAAGGAACTCCTAGCTATAATTGAAGCAGTGAAGTATTTTAGACCATATATTTTTGGGAGAAAATTCAAAATTATAACCGACCACAAACCATTACAATGGTTATTTTCTCTAAAAGAACCGAATTCCAAATTAGTCCGTTGGCGACTAAGATTAGAGGAATATGATTATGAAATTGTCTATAAGAAGGGTAGTCTTAACAAAAATGCAGACGCACTTTCTCGTATAGAAATAAACGTTAATGAAAACCAAGAAACCGAAACGCCATACATTCTCAAATACATTAATGATTTTAATAAACAACTGGAACAACCGTCAGCTAACTCAGATAAAAACGATAAACTTGACACACATTGTAGAAGTAGGAAATGATCGCGATTCAGATAACCAAAATTTAGAAGATAATTTAGAAAATGAACAAACAGTTCATACCAATCAAGAGGAACATCCTATACCAGTCATACCCATATCAGAAAATCCTGTAAATATAGGTAAAAGTCAGATTATAATTTCTCAAGTAAATTACAATCCCGCCAAACCTAAGATCATAAAATTGTTTACTTCCACTCAAAGAATATTAGTGCAATTTTCAAGATAATCCTGGAGCACAGATACTCAATTTCGTAAAGGAATGGATTGTTCCCAATGTAAAATATCATTTACACTTTGAAGCGGATAATTTATACGAAATATTCTCTACAGTATTATCGAAATATTTCAAGGATTCTCAAATTAGAATGGTTAAATGCAACACAAAATTAATCGACGTTGATGAAAGTGATATCGAAGAAATAATCCGAAACTATCACGAAGGTAAAAGTAATCACAGAGGTTTAGATGAAACTGAAACCCGAATTAAAACCTTATATTATTGGCCAAATCAACGTAAAAGTATCCAAACATTTATTAACGAATGTGAGACGTGTCTTATCTCAAAATACGATAGGAGACCACTAAAATTAAAGTATAATATCACCCCCACTGCAGTAAAACCGTTCCAAATTTTACATATTTATACAATATCACTCGAAAAGGTAAAGTTTTTAACAATAATTGATTCATTTTTCAAGTATGCACAAGCCTATAAATTAAATTCCTCACAAAGTATTGAAGTAGCAAATAATCTAGTTAAGTACTTCACACACCACCCAATCCCGGAAGAAATTATTTCAGATAATGGTTTAGAATTCAAAAATTCAGTAATTCAAGAATTATTAGGCGCACATAAAATCAAAATTCACTTTATTAGTTCACAACACCCGGAATCAAATGGAACAATAGAACGTTTTCATCTTAGTTGAACACATAAGATTGTTAAAAAACCAAAAGGAATACGACAATGACCCAATAGCAATAAAGGTTAATTACGCGCTCTTGGCTTACAATAACTCTGTACACTCTGTGACAAAGCTCAAGCCTCATTATATTGTTAGTGGTCATATAGATTCCGAAAGTGCTTTCAATGTGGACATAGAAAAACAATTAGTAAATAACTACGTAGAAAAGCATCGAAATAGATTAAGGTTATTATACGAAAAATTAAACGAGGATATACAAAATAATAAAGAAAAAACAATTGACAAATTAAACGAAACAAGAGAAAACCTACCTGAGATAGGAAATAAAATTTTTGTTAAAAACAAACAAAAACAGAGTAAAACTAAAAACAAATATAAGTCAGAAAATGTTACTGAAATAAATCCAGATCTTAAAACAGCAAAAATACAAAAGTCTCACCATCATACGAGTGAGAATATTCATTTGTCTAACATTAAAAGACCCAGACAAAAAACTTACACATTCCCAAATCTTGCAGGTTCTTCGTCTGCGGACAAGGATTAGAATTGAAGAACTTAACCCACAATCTCGGGATCCTACCCATCGAATTACCAACACACTTTTGTGCACTATTATAATATATCCCCGATTGTAGATGAGTTTAACAAATTAAATAATCAGTATAATAATCTTGTAGAAATTGAAGAAGATAATTTTTTGAAATTAGAACTAGATAATTACGACAAAATAACTCGTTTTACCCAAAATGTAATTCAGAACAAAATTCTTAATTTCAATAACCATGCGATAGTGCAATCCAGAAATAAAAGAGGTTTAGTAAATGTAGCTGGAACTCTTATTAAAGGAATAACTGGTAATCTTGACGCAAATGACGGCGAGAGAATTAATAACATTTTAAAACATTTACAATACAATCAACACAACCTTCAGGACCAACTCAAGTTACAATATTCAGTAAGCACACAAATTATTGAAAAATTTAATAACACGCTGCGTGACTTTCAGCATAACGAACACCTACTAATGTCTAGAATTTCGTTTGTTGAACCAAGGTTTTAATCGAGAATTGATAACTCAAGATGTTTTAGTTTGGAAGGACGTATTCAATCAATTGATAATTCTTTATAATAATATTTTATATGTTTTGCAAGACATTGAAAACTCTATAACCTTCTGTAGATTAAATACTCTACATCCGAGTATTATAAAAAGGGGCGAACTCGTGTTAGAAATACAGAAAACCTTTAATAATTATAAAAAACGCGTACCGTTTGAAATTGAATATTCCAACTTACTAGATCTTGAATAATTGATTAGAGTACACTGTACAATACGAAACGATGAAATAATCTATTTTTTGATTATGCCGATAAATTTCGAAGAAGATTTTAAATTATATCATCTTTATCCGGTGCCGTTCAAACACGAGTCAGAATTTGTAACTATCTATTCTAAATTTAATTATATCCTAAGAGGATCAAACGACACATTTAAGCCTCTAAACAGCATTTGTCCTCGTGGTAAAATGTTTCATTGTCCATCGAGTAATGTCAACCACGAAGACATCACCTGTGAAAAGGAAGTTTTTCATGCAGAAATCCGATCCTGCAGATACACCAAGTTAGAAGTTCCCGACAGCTACACCCACTGGATACCTGAAATTGGTCAATATATTGGCGTGTTCCCTGAAGAGAAAATGGTTGAAGTTGTATGTCCTGATAGAAGAGAAAAATAGAGGAGTTATCGTGCGACAACGTTATCAAAACGTAAGAAGATGCCACCGTCGACATAAGCACATTTCCTAGAAATCATCGCACATCTGCGTGCAAATACATTCCATTATTCTTTTGTTAGTCAGTCTAGAGCTAGATTCCGAATTGTACACACATAATTGTGAACTTGAAACAAAATAAAAAGTTTTTAAAAACAAGTTTTGTGTCTCCGATGAGATTTTTTATATATATATACTATATATATATATATATATATATATATATATATATATATATATATATAGTCTTCATGGACCTATTTTAATTAATGTTCACTGCGCCATTGAGGTGTAAGATTCGACCATCTCTCGTGTAAATTTTACATTTTGCTGTCAGATTTGACAATACACATTTTTAATTTGAATTGTTTTTGAACTTAATTGCAGCAATCCTTTTATATGTTGACACTGGACGTTTGACAGTCGTCTCTTGTTTAGTCTTCGCAAGGTGTTAGACAAGGTATCGTCTCGTCAGTGTTCTATTGTCAGTGGTTCGTTAGGAGTGATTGGCTCGCGCCAAGAAGTTTTGATGGCCACTACATGTAAAGGTATTTCAACAACTAAGGTTCTTGGTAATCGCTACTGACGAAGGGTAATAACCCAGAAGCAATATTGTCTAGCGATCCACCAGTTAGTCTTCATGGACCTGTTTTAATTAATGTTCACTGCACCATTGCGGTGTGAGATTAGACCATCTTTCGTGTATATATATATATATATATATATATATATATATATATATACAGTGGCCCGTTTTAATTTGAATTGTTTTTGAACTTAATTGCAGCAATCCTTTTATATGTTGACACTGGACGTTTGACAGTCGTCTCTTGTTCAGTCCCCGCAATGTGTTAGACAAGGTATCGTCTCGTCAGTGTTCTGTTGTCAGTGGTTCGTTAGGAGTGATTGGCTCGCGCCACTACATGTAAAGGTATTTCAACAACTAAGGTTCTTGGTAATAACCCAGAAACAATATTGTCTAGCGATCCACCAGTTAGTCTTCATGGACCTGTTTTAATTAATGTTCACTGCACCATTAAGGTGTAAGATTAGACCATCTTTCGTGTAAATTTTACATTTTGCTGTCAGATTTGACAAGATACATTTTTAATATATATATATATATATATATATATATATATATATATATATATATATATATAAGAGAGGGGAGTTTTTTTATGGGCATAACCCGCATGGAAGCACGCAGCCGCCGACACGTGTTTCTGACTTATTAGTCGTCATCAGGGCGGCATAGCCAAATTAAGGGATGGTCAAAACACCCATACATCCATTGTGACTTGATGTCACAATGTGGCGGTCGGCTACTTGTTGTGTACTCCGGTTGTTTTGTTTACTTCCAATTTTGTCCATCCTTTAATAAAAAGCGCGTGGCCAGTTTTAATGTTCCCACACGATCTGTGGGTGGTTTGACTTGATGTCACAATGTGGCGGTCGGCTATGCCGCCCTGATGACGATTAATAAGTCAGAAACACGTGTCGCCGGCTGCGTGCTTCCATGCGGGTTATGCCCATAAAAAACTTCCCTCCCTTATGTAGTTGTCCCGCGAAAAACCCTTTTTCTTTATATATATATATATATATATATATATATATATATATATATATATAATATATATATACATATATATATATATATCAAAAACACCCAGTTTATTACAATCGAATCTCATCTACAAGATACAATGTAATGACTGTAATTCATCGTATGTAGGACAAACAAAACTTAAAGAGACGAATCCAAAATCACAAACAGAATTGTAACAATGTGATGACCAAAGGCAAGAAGCCAGAAATCACTGCATTATGCTCACATGTGTGGAAACACCACCACACATTTGATTTCTCTAACCCAGTAATTTTAGATACTCAAAATAACTTACATAAGCGACTCATCCTCGAATCTCTGTATATCGCCATGACTCCCAACACTTGCAATATAAAGAGTGAAAATAATTTAACTTCAGCAATTTATAAGAATATATTAAATATTACTTAGGTAATTGACATTCCGTTTCGATCGCTTAATAAATTTATTTAGATTGAAGAAATAATATCGTTTTTTACCCTTTGAGCAGTTTTTGCTAAAGTCTTGCGTGCATTTTACTCTGCATTTGACTTGCGTCGAGTGCGCATCGAACTTTTAAATTGTTTTATATCTGCATCTAAGTGTTTGAGGAGCAGTCTTTTCATTTGTTTATGTTTGATTCTGTATTTTAGTCAGTTTTCATGCGTGTGCTAAATTAATATTACATTATGTTAGTCATTCATTAACGTTAATATTGTTGTATTACCATATATTTTATTCATTTTAGTCTGAAGATGTCTTTTATATTAAAGACGAAACGTTACTGATGTAATTATTGTTTAATTGATTTGCCTGTCCAAATTTTCCCGAAGAATTATCTTTTCTCAACGTATACCAGCGGACAAGAAATAAGAATTATATACATATATCGAGTCGAAGTCTGGTATCGTAGCGAGTGTAATTTGCTATTCGCCGGCTCCGTGTCTTGAGTAGTTTAGCGGTAGAAAAAGTGAGTGAAATAGTTTAATATTCCTACGGGGGAGAGTTTAAACTAGGTGTGATAGACTGAGAGAGTTTTAGTAAAATCGGTCAAGTCGCGGCGGTAAACAAGGTGACAAAGTGTTCGAGTGTGGGCCGGAAACCCCTATGCAAAGGCTGGCAAACGGCGGACGTTAGGACTTTTTGCGCGCGGGATTACAAAGGTAAATAAACTTTTTGTTGCGGTGCACGGACCCGTTCTTGTTTACGTCGAAATTTGGCGGGGACTGAATTATTACCGATCAATCTAATTAGCGGAAGATTTACGTGTTACGGAGTTTGACTGCGGAGCGTGATTCAGCTAAAGAAGCTAATTAATATCGGCCCACCGAGTAGCAAAAACAACAAAGCAACATGGCAAGTGAGGCGGAAAGGAAAAGGGAGATGAATGGAAAGGAACTGACATCTTCACAAGGAGCAGGAGAATGCAGAGGTCTCCGGCGAGAATCGGCGGCAAGAAAAGTGAAGAGGTCGAAAAAGAAAAGACGATGGAAAATATAATGGAAATGATGAAAGATATTACGAAGTAGATAAGAGGAGGATAAAGCAGGGGAC
Organism: Geotrupes spiniger; assembly: GCA_959613385.1. Taxonomy (NCBI): domain Eukaryota; kingdom Metazoa; phylum Arthropoda; class Insecta; order Coleoptera; family Geotrupidae; genus Geotrupes; species Geotrupes spiniger. The sequence continues at coordinate 38,864,525 of OY390737.1, forward strand.
AAGAGTAATGTAGGTTGGGAGGAAAATATAGGAAAGAAAGGAGGAGGAAGAGGGAAACTGAACTTAAAAGGGGCTTCTCAGCAAGCTTTTGGAATATAGCTGGATTAAAGAAATGGATAAAGGGGGATGAAGGAATGAACAAGGATTTGGAAGATTACATAAAAAAATGATTTCATAGGCTTGACGGAAACATGGATAGATAACAAAACATGGGAAGGGTGTAAGGATAACATGCCGGAAGGATTCAGATGGGTATGCCGAGGGGCTGTGCGAGAAAGATGAAGGGGGAGAGCAAGAGGAGGAATTATAACAGGAGTTAGAGAGAGTTGGGAGGAAATAGAAAAAAAGTAGGTTAGATACAGAGGATGTCCAAGAAAGAAAGATCAGGAAAGACGGCAAGTGTTGGAGCATTTATACGGTGTATAGTAATCAGAGGATAAAAGAGATATTAGGAGAAATAAGCGAGGTATCAGAGGGGGTAGAAGACGTGATAATGATAGGGGCAGATATGAACGTCAGGATGGGCAAAGTAACGGAGCTGGGAGGTTCGAGGGAGCTAGCGGAAAGGGAAGAAAGGAGGTCAAGGGACGAGTTGATTAATACAGAAGGGAGGGTACTAATGGACTAGCTTGAAGAGAAGAACTGGTTTACACTCAACGGGTTGGAGAGGGGGGACGTAGAAGGGGAGTTTACATACGTTGGGCCAAACGGAAGGTCGGTGATCGACTATGTAATTGTGAACGAGGAGGCGAAAAAGGAGGTGGATAGTTTCACGGTGGGGGTAAGAATAGAATCGGACCATCTACCGGTGGAGGTAGAAATGAGGGGTGTCAGAAAAGAAATAAAAAAGATAAGGACGAGGGAAGAGAGAATTGTAAATATCTGGAAGGATTCGAGTATAGAATATCGGCAGGCATTAAGAAAGGTGAAGTGGGAGGAGACAAGGAGCATAGAGGAAATACGTAAAATGTACGAAAAGGCAGGATTAGCTACAGAAGAGGCAGAAAGGAGGAGAAGAATAGGGAAGCAAATAGAGAGGGAGATAGTGGAGAGATGGAAGATAGTAGAAGCGCAGGAATGGGAAAGTAAAATCAAGAGTGCAAGATACAACACAAAATACTAATATTATATTAGTATATAATATATATATATATATATATATATATATATATATATATATATATATATATATATAATAAATAATATTCTAAAAGTACAGTGGAGGTTACCAGCATATCTAGGGGGTGGGAGATCATTAGAGGAAGAAAGGACAATAGCAAGGTTCAGGTGCGGAAGTGTGGAGAAAGCGAACAAGTACTGGATGGAGGAAAGCTACAGGCGGTGTGATTTTTGTGGAGAAGGATGGGATGAATGGGATCATTGGGTAGGAGAGTGCAAAGAGATAGAACTGAACGAGGAAGAAAAGAAGAAAGGAACAGACTGGAGAAGTAATATGGGAGAAGACGGAAGGGGACTAGAGATGTTAGATAAAATAGTGGGGAAGAAGGAAGAGAGAAGGAAAAATATGGTATTGGTACATCAGGAGGATGAAGGAACCAAGAAAACAGAAAGCGACGGTAGGAGCAGGCGGAAGGAGAAAGGGATGGAGGCGAGGGGGGGGGGGGGGTATAGAGGAACAAAATGTAAGAAAGTGAACATGCCAATAAAGGTTTTATATATATATATATTGAAAATGTGCCTTGTCAAATATGACAGAAAAATGTAAAATTTACACCAAAACACCAAAGACGGACTAATCTTAGACCTCAATGGTGTAGTGAACATATTGTTTTTTACTTACTTATACTTTATGTATAAGTATAGGAATCATGAAAAATCTCGGCCTCGAGATTTTAACGGATATACGCGTTTTGAGGTCCCCTGAATCGTTTCTGACCATTTTCGGAATGACGTCTGGGTGGCTGTGTGTGTGCCTGTGCTCGCTCTAGCGTCCATACGATTATAGCTAGAGCTATGACACTTTAAATTTAACATTTGTATATAGCACGGAGGAAAACATCCTATTTTGAACGCAATAGCTCAACCGGAAGTGATCGTTTACTCTTATCACCATTTTCATTATCTCGAAAACGGTACGAGCTATCAAAAAAATGTTCTGATATAAGTTAAAGAGATTGAAATTAAAAACAACTTTTATTTGAAAAGTTTTTTCGAAAACCGTAGTATAACTAAGTATAAGTAAGTTTCGTGCGGACCACCGCGGATTTTTACTTACTTATACATTATGTATAAATAAGTATAGGAATCATGAAATTTTCGAACTCGAGATTTCAACGGATATACACTTTTCAGGTCCCCTTAATCGTTTCTAACTATTTTCGGCATGACGTCTGTGTGTCTGTCTGTGTGTCTGTGTGTGTGTCTGTCTTGTGCCTGTGTGTGTGTCTCTGTGTGTGTGTCTCTGTGTGTGTGTATGTGTGTGTGTCTGTGCGCACTCTAGCGTCCAAACGATTTTGGGTACAGCTCTAAAACTTTAAAAGAGATTGAAATTATAAAAAACTTCTATTTGAAAAGTTTTTTCGAAAACCGTAGTATAACTAAGTATAAGTAAGTTTCGTGCGGATCACCGCGGATTTTTACTTACTTATACATTATGTATAAGTAAGTATAGGAATCATGAAAATTTTCGAACTCGAGATTTCAACGGATATACACGTTTGAGGTCCCCTTAATCGTTTCTAACTATTTTCGGCATGACGTCCTGTG
>OY390737.1:41784951-41797451 GCA_959613385.1 Geotrupes spiniger
AGTTTCGAACTACGAACACCACGTTTTCTGGCAGACGCGCTCCTCGATGAGCGGCCGGTTGTGTCAGTTGCACATTGATATTGGCACAGACGAACGTTGGATATACCGGCCGCCCTCGGCAGGTGCTCGAGTTGAGGAATTCAATCGCACCGCCCGCCTTCGCTGCACATCGGGTGCGAACCGAAGCGGCACGTTCATGTGTCCCAATCCATCGCAAGACCGACCGTCGCTGCACATTCGAGACGAAATGAAGCGCAGACTGGCGTCCCGCCCGATCCTCGCGCCGCATGTGCACGACCCACCCAACCCTACCCAATAAAATCTGCAATGGTCCGCACTGAAGTTTCTTATGCTTAGTTAAAATATATTTTTAGAAAAAAAACTATTCAAATGAAAGTTGCTTAAGATTTCATTATCTACAACTATCATAAGAATATTTTATCGATACCTCGTACCGTTTTCGAAATACGGAAAAAGATGATAAGAGTAGATATTGCTTTCGAAATAGGACGTTGCAATATACAAATCGTAAGGTTAAAGTTTCATAGTTCCAACTTTCATTGTTAGGGTTTGGTTTGATTGGGTTGGTTCTGTTCGGGTCGGGTCGGGTTGGGTTTGGGTTTGATCGTTTCGGGTTGGGTTGGGTTTTGGTCGTTTCGGGTTGGGTTGGGTTTGGTCGTTTCGAATCGGGTGTGGTTGGGTTGGGTTGGGTTTGTTCGGGTCGGGTTGGGTTGGGTTTGGTCGTTTCGGGTCGGGTTGGGTTGGGTTGGGTTGGGTTGTGTCGGGTTGGGTTGGGTCTGGTATGGTTGGCTAGGATTCGGTCGGGTCGGTAAATTTCTAAAATTGAATGTTTGTTAAATATTTTCAAAATTTCAAATAATATATATATATATATATATATATATATATATATATATATATAATGTTCAAGAATAGATCAGATGACACTCCCCAGTCGTGGTCTCTTCGGATGGACATGGCCATCGAACTGTCACAGAACTCTCTAAAACAAGCAAATGAGCAAATTTAGGCGATTAATGTTTCCATTGAAAAGAGTCGAAAGATAAGACATTGATATTTTTAATATGTATTAAGGTGACAACAGCTGTTTCGCCCTCAACGCAACGCACCGCACCGCACGTGGATAACTTGCGAAGCGATCAAGGCGCCTTCGCTGCACATCGGAGGCGAACTGCAAGGCGACGGCGCTCCTTCGCTGCACATCGGAGGCGAACTGCAGCGCGACGGCGCTCCTTCGCTGCACATTATAGGCGAACTGCAGCGGAGCTAAACGACTGAACGATCTTCACAAGTTGATAATTAAAAATAACAATTTGTGTCTAAATGAAATCTAAATAAATTAATTTTTTTTTCATTTTTTTTTAATTTCCTTTTTTTCAAACATTTCAAAATTTCATTTTTTTTTTAATATTCAAAATGTTCACTATTTTGCTTGGTCTCCAGTTGATATCATGATATCGACTTGATTGTCAAATATTAGAACATTTAATATTTAACAACCCAACCCCGATCCTCGCACCGCACGTGGATAACTAGTGAACCGATCAAGGCGCCTTCGGTGCACAACGGAGGCGAACTGCGAGGCGACGGCGCTCCTTCGCTGCACATTGGAGGCGAACTGCAGCGCGACGGCGTTCCTTCGCTGCACATTGGAAGCGAACTGCAGCGGAGCTAAGCGACCGATCGAGCCGAACAAGTTGATAATGGTCGAGAAATTCAAATATTTAAAAAAAAGTATTTCTTTTCATATTTTTAATTTTCAAACATTTCAAAATTTAAATTTTTTAAATATTTTTGGTCTCCACTTGATATCGCGATATTCAGTTGATTGTCAAATATTTAATATTTAACGGCCCAACCCGTCCGATCCTCGCACCGCACGTGGATGACTAGCCAACCGATCAAGGCGCCTTCGGTGCATATCGGAGGCGACGACGGCGCTCTTTCGCTGCACATTGGAGGCGAACTGCAGCGCGACGGCGCTCCTTCGCTGCACATTGGAGGCGAACTGCAACGCGACGGCGCTCCTTCGCTACACATTGGAGGCGAACTGCAGCGGAGCTGGGCGACCGATCGATCTGCACAAGTTGATAATGTAAAAATAATAACAATTTGTGTCTAAAGGGACGAGAACATTGACGACGGATGCAATTTTACGACGATCAGTGCGGCGCTCGCATCGCTCGGCGAAAAACTGCGACGTTGACGTCTTCCGGGAAACGGCCTGCGACGCGAGTTCCCCGCAGTCGTGGGATCGATGCGTGGCGGCCGCGGGCGCCCGGCGCTGCACATATATAGGGATGGTCGGTCCGGTCTGTAGCAACATATGGATCGGTCACCGCATCATCCCGCTCGATGTCGCGGCGAGACGTTTTACGCAAACTCATGCGGTTTCCCACGCGCGCCGAGGCGGGTTCGGTCCTTTCGTGTCGACGTCGTCGACTCTCGATAGAGACTTGCCGTCGTCATGTTAGCGCCGTTATCGTGGTACTCTGCCGCAAGGCGGTCGTTGAACGTCTCTGCGTATTCGGGTCGTCCCGATTGTTGCGTTGCCGACCGTTAATGTACTTCCGTACGGTACGGACGATCGACGCTTTCGGCTGGCGAATTCGCCGGATGTCTCGCGTCCTAAAAACACGTGAACTCCGCACAGCGTGTCCGCGGGTCACACGTCTTTCGGCGTTGCCCTTACGCGGACGTCGTCGGACGCGACCGGCGTACGCCTCTTTGGCGTCGTTGAACCGGCTTCGCGGCGGTTGCCTCGCACCATGCGATCGGAGATTTCTGTCCGTGAGACACTTGGTGCGAGCGTCAATTCGTTTGAACGCGAGTGCGCCCAGCGCGCACAGCACTGCGAATCCGCGGGCTACGTAAACGTTCGACGTTTTCGTACCCTCATGCGGATAACCGAGAGGTACAGTTTCGACTGTAGGTAACACGCTATGCTGCGACTCTCCTCGTTCCGAGCGAGATTAGGACACAGCCCGACGGGCCGATCTCGTCCGCCTTCATTGGCGACCTGAACGGCCGCGCGGCGTGTGGCCGAGAGCGGCTCGACATCTTCCCTCGGCGTTCGCCGTCTAGCGACGGGTACGAGAGAATGTTCGAGGCTGTTCGGGTCCGTTTCCGATCGCGCGAAGCGTTCGAAACGCGACCGACCGACCGACGCGCGCGGAAAAGATCTCCTCCTCCTCCGAAATGTGCGCGGGGAGGGACCGGCGTGATCTGTCCGCGCGCGAGCGGCGAAATTAATCGAAATCGAGAGCGATTGTGTGAAACGCGTGGTCCGCGATCCTGTGCGGTCGCGGACGTGCGATCCCATCGACGAATTGTCTCTTCGTCGACGCGAACCGTCCGCGTCGCGCCTTCCGGGCGTAACGCGTCGGTCCGTCGACGGCGGGCGGCAGTTCCCTGGTTGATCCTGCCAGTAGTCATATGCTTGTCTCAAAGATTAAGCCATGCATGTCTCAGTACGAGCCAAATTAAGGTGAAACCGCGAAAGGCTCATTAAATCAGTTATGGTTCCTTAGATCGTACCCACATTTACTTGGATAACTGTGGTAATTCTAGAGCTAATACATGCAAACAGAGCTCCGACCGGAGACGGAAGGAGCGCTTTTATTAGATCAAAACCAATCGGTGGCGGGCTCGCCCGTCATCGTACACCTTGGTGACTCTGAATAACTTTTTGCTGATCGCACGGTCTCGCACCGGCGACGCATCTTTCAAATGTCTGCCTTATCAACTGTCGATGGTAGGTTCTGCGCCTACCATGGTTGTAACGGGTAACGGGGAATCAGGGTTCGATTCCGGAGAGGGAGCCTGAGAAACGGCTACCACATCCAAGGAAGGCAGCAGGCGCGCAAATTACCCACTCCCGGCACGGGGAGGTAGTGACGAAAAATAACGATACGGGACTCATCCGAGGCCCCGTAATCGGAATGAGTACACTCTAAACCCTTTAACGAGGATCAATTGGAGGGCAAGTCTGGTGCCAGCAGCCGCGGTAATTCCAGCTCCAATAGCGTATATTAAAGTTGTTGCGGTTAAAAAGCTCGTAGTCGAATCTGTGTCCCGCGCCGCCGGTTCATCGCTCGCGGTGTCTAACTGGCGTGTCCGCGGGACGTCCTGCCGGTGGGCTTAGCCTCTCGGGGCGGCCCAACTTCAAATCCCACCGCGGTGCTCTTCACTGAGTGTCGAGGTGGGCCGGCACGTTTACTTTGAACAAATTAGAGTGCTTAAAGCAGGCTAAAACTTCGCCTGAATACTGTGTGCATGGAATAATGGAATAGGACCTCGGTTCTATTTTGTTGGTTTTCGGAACCCCGAGGTAATGATTAATAGGAACGGATGGGGGCATTCGTATTGCGACGTTAGAGGTGAAATTCTTGGATCGTCGCAAGACGGACAGAAGCGAAAGCATTTGCCAAAAACGCTTTCATTGATCAAGAACGAAAGTTAGAGGTTCGAAGGCGATCAGATACCGCCCTAGTTCTAACCATAAACGATGCCAGCTAGCGATCCGCCGACGTTCCTCCGATGACTCGGCGGGCAGCTTCCGGGAAACCAAAGCTTTTGGGTTCCGGGGGAAGTATGGTTGCAAAGCTGAAACTTAAAGGAATTGACGGAAGGGCACCACCAGGAGTGGAGCCTGCGGCTTAATTTGACTCAACACGGGAAACCTCACCAGGCCCGGACACCGGAAGGATTGACAGATTGAGAGCTCTTTCTTGATTCGGTGGGTGGTGGTGCATGGCCGTTCTTATTTGGTGGAGCGATTTGTCTGGTTAATTCCGATAACGAACGAGACTCTAGCCTGCTAACTAGGCGTATTTTCGACATCTCAAAGGCCCGCCGGCCCGGCGCTCGCGCCGCGGTCGCGCGCGGTTTTTACTGTCGGCGTACAATTTATTCTTCTTAGAGGGACAGGCGGCTTCTAGCCGCACGAGATTGAGCAATAACAGGTCTGTGATGCCCTTAGATGTTCTGGGCCGCACGCGCGCTACACTGAAGGAATCAGCGTGTCCTCCCTGGCCGAGAGGCCCGGGTAACCCGCTGAACCTCCTTCGTGCTAGGGATTGGGGCTTGCAATTGTTCCCCATGAACGAGGAATTCCCAGTAAGCGCGAGTCATAAGCTCGCGTTGATTACGTCCCTGCCCTTTGTACACACCGCCCGTCGCTACTACCGATTGAATGATTTAGTGAGGTCTTCGGACCGGTACGCGGTGGCGTTCCGACGTCGCCGATGTTGCTGGGAAGATGACCAAACTTGATCATTTAGAGGAAGTAAAAGTCGTAACAAGGTTTCCGTAGGTGAACCTGCGGAAGGATCATTAACGCGCTTTACGGCCCCCAAAAGATGCCGGCGCCTGGCGTCGAAACTTTGACCGGTTTCGGCGCGCGTATTGCGAATTTTCAGCGCCGGACGAACGAGTGCGGCGGCGACGGGACTCGTCTCAAGGCGGACGACCCGTCGCCGCGCCGACCGAAGCGTCCGGTCCGACGATTGTCGAACGATGAAGGCAAGCGAGCGCGAAAGGTGCGCGCCCGCCGCCCGCGGGCGGCGCGTGCGTTGCGCCGTTCGGGTACCTGACCGACTCGGGAGCGTCTTCGACGCCTCGACGTCGACGAGGAGCGCTCGCGCGGTCTCCGCACCGACGAGAGACGATCTCGGCGCGGCGCCCGTCCTCCGCGACGGGCCTGCCGCCGCCGCGACGTCCGTCGGCGAGCTGCGAGCGCTCCGACGGTATTAAACGATACTCGCCCGATCGCACGGGGCCGGTCCGCCGACGCGCGCGTCGCCACCTCACGGTCCGCGACGTGCGTCGCTCCGAGCGACCGACCGGTCCGCGCGCCCGACTAGCGCTGCCCAGATACGCCGAGTCTGTTGTGCGCGCGCGATACGCGCGCGCACGCACACCGTGCACGCACGCCACCGACGTCGAATGTGACGCGCGCGGCGCTCGCGAGAGCGCTCGAGAGACGCGTCTAATCGATTTGAAAAAAGATTACCCTGAACGGTGGATCACTTGGCTCGTGGGTCGATGAAGAACGCAGCTAATTGCGCGTCGTTATGTGAACTGCAGGACACTTGAACATCGACAATTCGAACGCACATTGCGGTCCCCGGATACTGTTCCTGGACCACTCCTGGCTGAGGGTCGCTTCAACGTCCCAGACTGCCCGGCGTCGCCATCGGCGGCGCGCGGGGCTCCCGTTGGGAACCTCGCCGACCCGCAAGGTTCGCGTTTCCCGAAACGAACGAACGATCGCCCAGATGCGATGCACGCCCGCGTCCGAGCACGTTCCTCCATGTCCGGTCGTCCGCTTGCGGCGGACGACTTCGGGCGGAGGCCGCTGACCTCCATGTATAGCGTCCTTGTCTATCTCTCTCTCGAGAAAGAGAGAGAGAGACGGGCGGACGACGGAGGTCGGAGACGCGGGCGGCGCTCGTGCGTCGCGACCGGACGCCGGCAGGCGGCGGACGGAGCGCGCGCGCGCAGTCATCGACGGTTGTCGTGTCCTAGAATCGCCCTTTAGGGGGCCCTACGACGTCGGACCGTCGAACGTGATGCGCGCGCGCCCCCCGCCGACCTTCCATGTTCGCGCCGGTTTGCGCAAACGTACACGCGACCTCAGAGCAGGGGAGATTACCCGCCGAATTTAAGCATATTATTAAGCGGTGGAAAAGAAACAAACAAGGATTCCCCCAGTAGCGGCGAGCGAACAGGGAAGAGCCCAGCACCGAATCCCGCGTCTCGAAAGTGGCGCCGGGAAATGTGGTGTTCGGGAGGATCCGCCATCCCGCGGTCGAACGGTGCGTCCAAGTCCTTCTTGAACGGGGCCACTTACCCACAGAGGGTGCCAGGCCCGTAGGGACCGCCGTCGGTTGCGGGAGGATCTCTCCTCAGAGTCGGGTTGCTTGAGAGTGCAGCCCTAAGTGGGTGGTAAACTCCATCTAAGGCTAAATACGACCACGAGACCGATAGCGAACAAGTACCGTGAGGGAAAGTTGAAAAGAACTTTGAAGAGAGAGTTCAAGAGTACGTGAAACCGTTCAGGGGTAAACCTGAGAAACCCGAAAGGTCGAACGGGGAGATTCAACCGCGTCTCGGAACGTCGACGATCGGTCGCCGAGCGACGGACGGCGCACGCGTCGTTCGCGCCTCCGGCCCTCGTCGGCGCCGAACGCGTGCACTTCTCCCCCTGTAGGACGTCGCGACCCGTCGGGCGCCGGCCTAAGGCCCGCGGTGGAGCCCGCGCGTTTCGCGCGCGCGGACCCGTGGAGCCCGGCCGGCGACGCGACCGACGGTAGAACGGTGGCGAGGGGCCGCGACCAGTTCGCGTCCGGCCCGCCGCAAGCGCGGGCGGACAACCCGGCGTCCGGACCTGGTGCCGGATCCGGGCCCGCCCGGCTGCTGTCGGCGGTGTTCTCGGACAGACCCCGTACACGCCCGTCGGCGACGCTATAGCTTTGGGTACTTTCAGGACCCGTCTTGAAACACGGACCAAGGAGTCTAGCATGTGCGCGAGTCATTGGGACACGCTAAGCCCAGAGGCGCAATGAAAGTGAAGGTCCGCCTCGCGCGGACCGAGGGAGGATGGGCCGTCCCGCGGGACGGCCCCGCACTCCCGGGGCGTCTCGTTCTCATCGCGAGAAGAGGCGCACCCAGAGCGTACACGCTGGGACCCGAAAGATGGTGAACTATGCCTGGTCAGGACGAAGTCAGGGGAAACCCTGATGGAGGTCCGTAGCGATTCTGACGTGCAAATCGATCGTCGGAACTGGGTATAGCGGCGAAAGACCAATCGAACCATCTAGTAGCTGGTTCCCTCCGAAGTTTCCCTCAGGATAGCTGGCGCTCGCCGTGTGCGAGTCTCATCCGGTAAAGCGAATGATTAGAGGCATTGGGGTCGAAACGGCCTCAACCTATTCTCAAACTTTAAATGGGTGAGATCTCCGGCTTGCTTGAAACGTGAAGCCGCGAGATTTCGGATCAGAGTGCCAAGTGGGCCACTTTTGGTAAGCAGAACTGGCGCTGTGGGATGAACCAAACGCAGAGTTAAAGCGCCTAAATCGACGCTTATGGGATACCATGAAAGGCGTTGGTAACTTAAGACAGCAGGACGGTGGCCATGGAAGTCGGAATCCGCCAAGGAGTGTGTAACAACTCACCTGCCGAAGTTACTAGCCCTGAAAATGGATGGCGCTGAAGCGTCGTGCTTATACTCTGCCGTCAGCGGCATGTGAGGCGTCCGTTCGCGGCGCCATGAAGCCCTGACGAGTAGGAGGGTCGCGGCGGTGAGCGCAGAAGGACCGGGCGCGAGCCCGTCTGGAGCCGCCGTCGGCGCAGATCTTGGTGGTAGTAGCAAATACTCCAGCGAGGCCCTGGAGGACTGACGTGGAGAAGGGTTTCGTGTGAACAGCCGTTGCACACGAGTCAGTCGATCCTAAGCCCTAGGCGAAAGCCGATGTCGATGCGGTGTACGCACATTAACAATGTCGAACGAGTGACACACCCGTCGGGCGAAAGGGAATCCGGTTCCTATTCCGGAACCCGGTCGCGGAACCGTTTATAAGTCGTGCCCTCGCAAGAGTGTTCGTCGGGGTAACCCAAAAGGACCCGGAGACGCCGTCGGGAGATCCGGGAAGAGTTTTCTTTTCTGTATAAGCGTTCGAGTTCCATGGAATCCTCCAGCAGGGAGATATGGTAAGGAGCGCGAAGAGCACCGCAGTTGCGGCGGTGTCCGGATCATCCCCTCGGACCTTGAAAATCCGGGAGAGGGCTACGTGTTGGTCTCGCACCGGTTCGTACCCATATCCGCAGCAGGTCTCCAAGGTGAACAGCCTCTAGTCGATAGAATAATGTAGGTAAGGGAAGTCGGCAAATTGGATCCGTAACTTCGGGATAAGGATTGGCTCTGAGGACCGGGGCGTGTCGGGCTTGGTCGGGAAGCGGGCCTTGGCTAACGTGCCGGGCCTGGGCGAGGTGAAGTTCGCTCCGGCGCAACGGATCCGAGCTCGGTCCCGTGCCTTGGCCTCCCGCGGAACTTCCTTGCTGCGAGGCCCGGCGGACGGTTCGCCCCGTCTGCCGGCGTTTTCTTCGGCCGCCATTCAACGGTCAGCTCAGAACTGGCACGGACTGGGGGAATCCGACTGTCTAATTAAAACAAAGCATTGCGATGGCCCCTGCGGGTGTTGACGCAATGTGATTTCTGCCCAGTGCTCTGAATGTCAACGTGAAGAAATTCAAGCAAGCGCGGGTAAACGGCGGGAGCAACGTGTTGTCAAGTGTGTCCCACCATTTTAAGTTTTTCGTTACAATAGTGGGTTTTTTAATTGTTCTTTTCGTGTTTATCTGTGTTATTAGTGATAGTTCTACGCGTAATGCATTGAATTGCGTGATTTTAGGGCGTTAGTGCTAGTTTATTAGCATTTTTCAATAGCGGAGTTTGACGTCTGGTGAACGTCAATATCTGGAATTTCAATTTACATTTTTTTGGCGTGTTTTATATAAAGACGGACCTAGGTGAGTGTTATTTTGCTCCTTTTGTTCTATTCTTTAATTTTCCTTTCGTACTGGCCCGGTTTAATACCATTTTTGGTCAAAATTTTACCAATCTGTCACTTTTCGGTCATTTTTATTTCGATTTTTCATCGTCTTAGATTAATTATTTTGCCTTCCTTTTTGCTCATTTCGATCCATTTGACCTTCTTCTTCCATTTTCAGTTGGTTTTACTCGCTTTAGTTTTCTCTTTATATTTTTAAATATGACATTTATGCATGCCCGTTTTTGACTCCCAGATTATTTTTTTTGGTGAGTTTTATATAAAGACGGGCCTAGGTGAGTGTTATTTTGCTCCTTTTGTTCTATTCTTTAATTTTCCTTTCGTACTGGACCGGTTTAATACCATTTTTGGTCAAAATTTTACCAATCTGTCACTTTTTCGGTCATTTTTCTTTCGACTTTTCATCGTCTTAGATTAATTATTTCGCCTTCCTTTTTGCTCATTTCGATCCATTTGACCTTCTTCTTCCATTTTCAGTTGGTTTTACTCGCTTTAGTTTTCTCTTTATATTTTTAAATATGACATTTATGCATGCCTGTTGTTGACTCCCAGATTATTTTTTTTGGTGAGTTTTATATAAAGACGGGCCTAGGTGAGTGTTATTTTGCTCCTTTTATTCTATTCTTTAATTTTCCTTCCTTATTAGACCGGTTTATTAGTATTTATTAGTATTTTTTGTCAAAATTTTTCTAATCTGTCATTTATTAGGTCATTTGCTTTTTGGTTTTTCATCGTCTTAGACGAACTGTTTTGTCTTCCTTTTTGCTCATTTCGATTCATTCGACCTTCCTCTTCCATTTTCAGTTGGTTTTACTCGCATTAGATTCCTCTTTATATTTTTAAATATGACATTTATACATGCCCGTTTTTGACTGCCAGATTTTGTTCCGCTTTTGAAATTTCGTTAATATTTTTATTTCTTGTAAGTTTTTCGCGTTCATATATACGCATTTCGTCTCCCATACCCTTCCTTTACTATTTCCTATCATTTTCGTATTTTTCATTCACTTCCTTATATTTTTGAATTTCAACTTTCTGACACTTATCCCTATCCTTTTTTCTTTTTTTCCGATTTTCTTCATCTTGAACCTTTATCTTGCATTTGTTTATAGCTCATTTCGTTTCATGTTACCTTGTTTCTCTTTTTGACTTGTTTTTGTTGTATTGCTGTACCACGTTTGCCCTCGTTTGCTTGTAATGTCCCGTAATAACCGCACAACAAGACCTGTGCCCCCGCCAGATCCAAGGCCTTCGTTGTCGACGTTTAGCTGGCGGGAGAGACACGAAGGCGAATCGTCAGTGTCTCCTGGGTGTTCTCTGCCCAGCGGGACCAACACTGACATGAGTTTCCGGGGCCCCTATTCAGAACAGAATATTTGTATCACGCCGCCTAGGCCTCTGCCAGCGGTGCCCACGGAGACGATCCCAAGCGAATCACGAAGCGAATCTCAAGTTCACGCCGAATTAGTCCCTTTTATTTGCGTTGATTGCCGTCGAACCTTTCGCAGTAAGATTGGGCTAGGCGTTCACAGGCGTCGAATGCATACACAGCAGTGTAATGACGCACTAGCCTTACGCACTAGGAAAGTGCGATGGTCCGACGAGCAGCTCAGACTGATGGCATGCGAAGAGGCCAAAGGATTTCTTGATAACGTCCAGTTCATGAACATGTATTTAATGGAGAAAGTTCCCGATAGGTCTCAGGAGGCGATAAAAGGTGTCAGAAGGAGAGCTGACTACAAGCGGTTGGTTAAAAAGGCAATTAATGACGTTCTTGCGCAGCGTGTTAACGATAATAGTACAATCCCAGTCATAACCTCGGAAGGACCATCTTCTTCTTTGCCACGGAGGACTCGAGCTACTGTAAGAATTAATAAACCCCAATCATTAGGTGGCTGGAAAGTCCATATTCCACGTATTAATCCAGAAGTTACATCGTTCCAACCACAGCCATCGACTTCGGGCTTGCGACCACCTGTAAGAGGTAAATGTATTAATCCAGAAGTTACATCATTCCAACTACAGCCTTCGACTTCGGGCTTGCGACCACCTGTAAGAGGTAAATGTATTAATCCAGAAGTTACATCGTTCCAACCACAGCCTTCGACTTCGGGCTTGCGACCACCTGTAAGAGGTAGGAATGTTATTAATACTTACCTGAGTGAAACCTCTTCTACATCTTCGTTATCATCCTCATCCCCCGGTTACCGCCCGAATTCTACATCAACATTATCTTCCGAGGATTCTGTAAGTATGACTGATGAGTCGTTATCACCCATCCATCAGATATCCTCACCCTCACCTCCATCCTTTAATGCTTCTGAGGCGGACACAGGTACCTCTATTCGCGATACTTGCAACCTCATTGTACATAAATCAATTAGAACTCATAATGCTCTAGAACTAGTTGGCATTGCTAGAATGGCTCCTACAGATGAATCAGTAGTGGATCAGCTTCAACGTTGGTTTGTTCGATCTTTTCCTGTTATTGCCAGCCGGCCGAGGTCGGAGCGTTTTGTACATCCGGATGAAAGATTCGTATCGCGTAGGAGGGCTAGGAGGCGAGAGTATGCCAGAATCCAATCAGGATGGCGGAAAAATCAGGCTAGAATTGCCGCTGAAATTCTTGATGGTGGCCCGTCTACCCGCCAACATTCGCTGGCTGAAATGGTTGATTACTGGTCTCCAGTATTTAGCCAGGAATCGTCACCGTATGCGGATCCGGTAATTTACAACGCTAAGCCGGAGTTAAAATTTGTATGGGACCCCGTTACGGT
Organism: Geotrupes spiniger; assembly: GCA_959613385.1. Lineage (NCBI taxonomy): Eukaryota > Metazoa > Arthropoda > Insecta > Coleoptera > Geotrupidae > Geotrupes > Geotrupes spiniger. The sequence continues at coordinate 41,797,322 of OY390737.1, forward strand.
TGCGGAAGTCGATTCGACGCGAGTAAGAAATAAATCATCCCCCGGTTTGGATGGGGTGACGCCGGGGCAGTGGAATGCTGCTCCAGCTCTAATTCGGGCATTATTTTTTAACATCATCATGGCCCATGGA
>OY390737.1:41802451-41804951 GCA_959613385.1 Geotrupes spiniger
ATATATATATATGTTCAAGAATAGATCAGATGACACTCCCCAGTCGTGGTCTCTTCGGATGGACATGGCCATCGAACTGTCACAGAACTCTCTAAAACAAGCAAATGAGCAAATTTAGGCGATTAATGTTTCCATTGAAAAGAGTCGAAAGATAAGACATTGATATTTTTAATATGTATTAAGGTGACAACAGCTGTTTCGCCCTCAACGCAACGCACCGCACCGCACGTGGATAACTTGCGAAGCGATCAAGGCGCCTTCGCTGCACATCGGAGGCGAACTGCAAGGCGACGGCGCTCCTTCGCTGCACATCGGAGGCGAACTGCAGCGCGACGGCGCTCCTTCGCTGCACATTATAGGCGAACTGCAGCGGAGCTAAACGACTGAACGATCTTCACAAGTTGATAATTAAAAATAACAATTTGTGTCTAAATGAAATCTAAATAAATTAATTTTTTTTTCATTTTTTTTTAATTTCCTTTTTTTCAAACATTTCAAAATTTCATTTTTTTTTTAATATTCAAAATGTTCACTATTTTGCTTGGTCTCCAGTTGATATCATGATATCGACTTGATTGTCAAATATTAGAACATTTAATATTTAACAACCCAACCCCGATCCTCGCACCGCACGTGGATAACTAGTGAACCGATCAAGGCGCCTTCGGTGCACAACGGAGGCGAACTGCGAGGCGACGGCGCTCCTTCGCTGCACATTGGAGGCGAACTGCAGCGCGACGGCGTTCCTTCGCTGCACATTGGAAGCGAACTGCAGCGGAGCTAAGCGACCGATCGAGCCGAACAAGTTGATAATGGTCGAGAAATTCAAATATTTAAAAAAAAGTATTTCTTTTCATATTTTTAATTTTCAAACATTTCAAAATTTAAATTTTTTAAATATTTTTGGTCTCCACTTGATATCGCGATATTCAGTTGATTGTCAAATATTTAATATTTAACGGCCCAACCCGTCCGATCCTCGCACCGCACGTGGATGACTAGCCAACCGATCAAGGCGCCTTCGGTGCATATCGGAGGCGACGACGGCGCTCTTTCGCTGCACATTGGAGGCGAACTGCAGCGCGACGGCGCTCCTTCGCTGCACATTGGAGGCGAACTGCAACGCGACGGCGCTCCTTCGCTACACATTGGAGGCGAACTGCAGCGGAGCTGGGCGACCGATCGATCTGCACAAGTTGATAATGTAAAAATAATAACAATTTGTGTCTAAAGGGACGAGAACATTGACGACGGATGCAATTTTACGACGATCAGTGCGGCGCTCGCATCGCTCGGCGAAAAACTGCGACGTTGACGTCTTCCGGGAAACGGCCTGCGACGCGAGTTCCCCGCAGTCGTGGGATCGATGCGTGGCGGCCGCGGGCGCCCGGCGCTGCACATATATAGGGATGGTCGGTCCGGTCTGTAGCAACATATGGATCGGTCACCGCATCATCCCGCTCGATGTCGCGGCGAGACGTTTTACGCAAACTCATGCGGTTTCCCACGCGCGCCGAGGCGGGTTCGGTCCTTTCGTGTCGACGTCGTCGACTCTCGATAGAGACTTGCCGTCGTCATGTTAGCGCCGTTATCGTGGTACTCTGCCGCAAGGCGGTCGTTGAACGTCTCTGCGTATTCGGGTCGTCCCGATTGTTGCGTTGCCGACCGTTAATGTACTTCCGTACGGTACGGACGATCGACGCTTTCGGCTGGCGAATTCGCCGGATGTCTCGCGTCCTAAAAACACGTGAACTCCGCACAGCGTGTCCGCGGGTCACACGTCTTTCGGCGTTGCCCTTACGCGGACGTCGTCGGACGCGACCGGCGTACGCCTCTTTGGCGTCGTTGAACCGGCTTCGCGGCGGTTGCCTCGCACCATGCGATCGGAGATTTCTGTCCGTGAGACACTTGGTGCGAGCGTCAATTCGTTTGAACGCGAGTGCGCCCAGCGCGCACAGCACTGCGAATCCGCGGGCTACGTAAACGTTCGACGTTTTCGTACCCTCATGCGGATAACCGAGAGGTACAGTTTCGACTGTAGGTAACACGCTATGCTGCGACTCTCCTCGTTCCGAGCGAGATTAGGACACAGCCCGACGGGCCGATCTCGTCCGCCTTCATTGGCGACCTGAACGGCCGCGCGGCGTGTGGCCGAGAGCGGCTCGACATCTTCCCTCGGCGTTCGCCGTCTAGCGACGGGTACGAGAGAATGTTCGAGGCTGTTCGGGTCCGTTTCCGATCGCGCGAAGCGTTCGAAACGCGACCGACCGACCGACGCGCGCGGAAAAGATCTCCTCCTCCTCCGAAATGTGCGCGGGGAGGGACCGGCGTGATCTGTCCGCGCGCGAGCGGCGAAATTAATCGAAATCGAGAGCGATTGTGTGAAACGCGTGGTCCGCGATCCTGTGCGGTCGCGGACGTGCGATCCCATCGACGAATTGTCTCTTCGTCGACGCGAACCGTCCGCGTCGCGCCTTCCGGGCGTAACGCGTCGGTCCGT
>OY390737.1:41807451-41809509 GCA_959613385.1 Geotrupes spiniger
TGCGCGCGCGATACGCGCGCGCACGCACACCGTGCACGCACGCCACCGACGTCGAATGTGACGCGCGCGGCGCTCGCGAGAGCGCTCGAGAGACGCGTCTAATCGATTTGAAAAAAGATTACCCTGAACGGTGGATCACTTGGCTCGTGGGTCGATGAAGAACGCAGCTAATTGCGCGTCGTTATGTGAACTGCAGGACACTTGAACATCGACAATTCGAACGCACATTGCGGTCCCCGGATACTGTTCCTGGACCACTCCTGGCTGAGGGTCGCTTCAACGTCCCAGACTGCCCGGCGTCGCCATCGGCGGCGCGCGGGGCTCCCGTTGGGAACCTCGCCGACCCGCAAGGTTCGCGTTTCCCGAAACGAACGAACGATCGCCCAGATGCGATGCACGCCCGCGTCCGAGCACGTTCCTCCATGTCCGGTCGTCCGCTTGCGGCGGACGACTTCGGGCGGAGGCCGCTGACCTCCATGTATAGCGTCCTTGTCTATCTCTCTCTCGAGAAAGAGAGAGAGAGACGGGCGGACGACGGAGGTCGGAGACGCGGGCGGCGCTCGTGCGTCGCGACCGGACGCCGGCAGGCGGCGGACGGAGCGCGCGCGCGCAGTCATCGACGGTTGTCGTGTCCTAGAATCGCCCTTTAGGGGGCCCTACGACGTCGGACCGTCGAACGTGATGCGCGCGCGCCCCCCGCCGACCTTCCATGTTCGCGCCGGTTTGCGCAAACGTACACGCGACCTCAGAGCAGGGGAGATTACCCGCCGAATTTAAGCATATTATTAAGCGGTGGAAAAGAAACTAACAAGGATTCCCCCAGTAGCGGCGAGCGAACAGGGAAGAGCCCAGCACCGAATCCCGCGTCTCGAAAGTGGCGCCGGGAAATGTGGTGTTCGGGAGGATCCGCCATCCCGCGGTCGAACGGTGCGTCCAAGTCCTTCTTGAACGGGGCCACTTACCCACAGAGGGTGCCAGGCCCGTAGGGACCGCCGTCGGTTGCGGGAGGATCTCTCCTCAGAGTCGGGTTGCTTGAGAGTGCAGCCCTAAGTGGGTGGTAAACTCCATCTAAGGCTAAATACGACCACGAGACCGATAGCGAACAAGTACCGTGAGGGAAAGTTGAAAAGAACTTTGAAGAGAGAGTTCAAGAGTACGTGAAACCGTTCAGGGGTAAACCTGAGATACCCGAAAGGTCGAACGGGGAGATTCAACCGCGTCTCGGAACGTCGACGATCGGTCGCCGAGCGACGGACGGCGCACGCGTCGTTCGCGCCTCCGGCCCTCGTCGGCGCCGAACGCGTGCACTTCTCCCCCTGTAGGACGTCGCGACCCGTCGGGCGCCGGCCTAAGGCCCGCGGTGGAGCCCGCGCGTTTCGCGCGCGCGGACCCGTGGAGCCCGGCCGGCGACGCGACCGACGGTAGAACGGTGGCGAGGGGCCGCGACCAGTTCGCGTCCGGCCCGCCGCAAGCGCGGGCGGACAACCCGGCGTCCGGACCTGGTGCCGGATCCGGGCCCGCCCGGCTGCTGTCGGCGGTGTTCTCGGACAGACCCCGTACACGCCCGTCGGCGACGCTATAGCTTTGGGTACTTTCAGGACCCGTCTTGAAACACGGACCAAGGAGTCTAGCATGTGCGCGAGTCATTGGGACACGCTAAGCCCAGAGGCGCAATGAAAGTGAAGGTCCGCCTCGCGCGGACCGAGGGAGGATGGGCCGTCCCGCGGGACGGCCCCGCACTCCCGGGGCGTCTCGTTCTCATCGCGAGAAGAGGCGCACCCAGAGCGTACACGCTGGGACCCGAAAGATGGTGAACTATGCCTGGTCAGGACGAAGTCAGGGGAAACCCTGATGGAGGTCCGTAGCGATTCTGACGTGCAAATCGATCGTCGGAACTGGGTATAGCGGCGAAAGACCAATCGAACCATCTAGTAGCTGGTTCCCTCCGAAGTTTCCCTCAGGATAGCTGGCGCTCGCCGTGTGCGAGTCTCATCCGGTAAAGCGAATGATTAGAGGCATTGGGGTCGAAACGGCCTCAACCTATTCTCAAACTTTAAA